>CAHIKZ030005375.1:1810000-1817500 GCA_903632075.3 Acanthosepion pharaonis
CACCGACTCGTATCTTGTCCCTGCTCTATCCTGTTGGTGAAGACACACACACACACACACACACACACACACACACACACACACACACACAGAGAGAGAGAGAGAGAGAGAGATGGGGAGTGAGAGAGAGGAAGAAAAGTGAGATTTTAATTTTTTTATAAAGTACACTATTAGTTTTTATATTTTAACGTTTATACGCACTCCAGTTCTTGATTTAAATCGTAAACTTTACGATATTATTATTATTATTATTACTGTTATTGAATCAGAAAGCAAGGCACAACGGGAACATAAATGTGCAGAGCCACATATATCCATCATGACTTCCCGGCTGACAAGTGTATAACAGACATATTCATAAGAGCTACATGTACTATCTCATCTATTGAGGATCCTGATATTAAAAATAGTTATATTGGTAGCACTAAAAATAATTTTAAATTAAGGTGAAGTCAATATCTGTCTTCCTTGAAAAATAATGTGTATCGTAACCACACATCCCTATCCAAATATTTTTGGCATTTAAAAGAAACAAATAAAACACCTGGATGGAAATTATTAACAAAATAAATGGAAATTATTAACAAAAACTAGAACTTGTAGGTCTTTAACTGACCCATGTCCTTTGTGGGAACATCAAAAGTTATATATTATTAAGTTTTTAAAAAAATAAAGATTTATAAAATCAAAGAAAAGAAATAACTGTTTTTCGTAGACACTACATTATTTTTACTTTAAAACATAATTAATTTAAAAAATCAGAAGTATATATCTATTATTTGATCACAAATAAGAAATTAAAAAAAAATGTGTAATTAATTTCCTAAATTTTAAAATCTTAAATTTAATAATAGCGTATCTAGTATACTAATAAATTTAATAAATATAGCATTGTAGATCTTTATAAATAAAAATATAAATATATAAAATATGACTTAATCATATTTGAAGTCCCTTTAAAACAATCCCAATGTACTTTATAAGAAATAAAAAAATAAATAAAAATGCCAATGTATTGTAGTGTATATGTTACGTATGCCCTTAAAAAGCAGACAAGATGGCACATCTTCATATAAGGAAGCCAATATCGACAGGCAGAAATTACTAACCCTTAACCTATATTTACAGTTTGCCATCTTAAATTAGACTTCAAGGGCACATGGCACAGTGGATAAAGGCGTTGGTTAGATCCAGTGACGGACCCAAAGAGTGTGAGTTTCAGAGGGAAAATTAGAAGGAGATAACTGATAACTGACATCCATCAAACATGGCGCGTGGAACTAGAACAGTCTACCCCAGTGATCGAAATAAAAGGTTCAGTTCGAAATTCCAACCACCTGAAGAAGACCGGAGTAAACAACAGTCGAAACGTTGTGATAAATATGGTGACAAAGATGAGGACAATAGTCCGACTAATGTTAATACTGTACATAATACCTCAACACCAGAAATATAGACAGACTCTAAATTAGACTTGTGTCAAAAAAGGCAACACCCTTTTAAAATTTTGTAATCCCTTTCTCCCTCCAACTTAAATTATATAATATTATTTAGCTTAAAAATTAAATTATTTTTTAAAAAGTTATTCAACATCGCTTTAGAGTGGTACAAAAGCTTTAATTTTAAGTTTAATTTAATGTTTAGTTTTTACTTCCGAAACATAGTAATTTCTGTGTCATGGTGAATTAATATTTTTAAATAATATATATATATATATATATATATATATATATATATATATATATATATACCTGTGTGTGTGCGCGCGCGCGCGTGTATATGTGTGTGTAGATGTGTCTGTGTTTGCCTGTGTGTTTTATAAGTAAACTGACTACTCTACTTTCTTAACAGGTTGTAAATATTAATATTTATATTTTGAAAATAGTCAGTTTTCAATCTGCGTCTGACGATTGTCACGTGCTTGAGAGTCAGAGTTGAAGCAAACGGTGTAGAACAAAAGTTTATTTATTAAATAAAATTATTAAAAAAACACAAAACAAAAAACAACCTTTCGAAACCAGGCCCGGAGGCTCCCCGCAATACTGTACAAAAATCAACAGTACGTCAGTCTCTCGGTGGCATGCCCAACTGGTTTAAGTGAACGAATTAACAATTATATTTGTAATACTGTACGGAAGATTTATTGTAGTTTATCTTCATGCACATAGACAAAAGATGTACATGTTAAAACTCCAATTAATTAGGATGAGAAGTTATGAGAGCCATGTCTGAGATTATTCCCTTTCATAGAAAATATCACGTTGTTATCGCAACCGTCGGAGTTTAGCGCATGTTTTAGGGTAATTCTTTTTCCAAGATTGACTGATTGATTGGTCAGTTTTTTACGGTTTATCAATCTTTTACAGGTTATTTAAAGCCAGAAAAGTTTTTTTTTTTAGATCATGGGAATTGTTTTGGAGATAATAATGATGGATTGATACAAGCCCAACTAATTAAACCAGAGCCTGGAGGAAGGAGATAAATTGAATTAATATTTTTACCAAATTTATTTGCGACTAAGTGAATATAATGAAGCCAACTAGAATTGGAATTACATTTTTCTGATTTCAGGTTTCTAGCCTTTATCCTTTATACCATCCGCACATCTAATCTGGTATACCCAAGTGATATTGACCAGACTCTACGTTACTTAACTTCATTGATCTTAAGAAAACGGTGTTTGATTTCGCCTTTTTTTTTTTTCCAAGAAAACAGTTTTTTTTCTGTTCTGAGTATCACACCATACTTATTATAAAACCCAGGTTGTGTGTGTGTGTGTTTGTGTGTCTGTTCGTTTGGATCGGATTTCCTAAATTTTTCGACCGATTTCAACAAAACTTCACAGGACTACGTAAAATTACCTTGCGGTGCTTCTGAGAGCGCCAAAAATTGAAAAAACACAATTGTTTTTGCACGAAATCAATTTGAAATTAATTTGAAAAACACCATTAAGAGTCATCGCGAGAATGAAAGGGAGACAACTCATATCGAGTTATTATAAAACCTAGGTTGTTTGTTGTGTGTGTGTGTGTGTGTGTGTGTGTGTGTGTGTGCGTTCGTTTATATATGGGATCGGATTTTCCTACATTTTTCAACCGATTTCAACAAAACTTGACTTTTTTTTGCAGGTAGTGTTTCTTATTGTCTTGCACACTTTTTTCCCTTTATTTTTACATTCAGAATGCTTTAAACATTCCATTTACAAGACAATTGTTTATAATAAAATTCTATTCAATCGGTAGACTCATAACGATTGAAAACAATGTCTTTGTTTGAGTTTGGGTTTGACCAATTCGTAAAAAAAAACAAAACAAAACAACAAAAAAAAATAATTAAGACATGCGTGTAAGTCAACCTTAAACAATAATCTTTGTCAATTTTATTTTTCAGTCTTTATGATGGTCGATACTTGATCTATCTCTTACTGTTACATCCCCGGGCAACGCCGGGCTCTACTGTTAGTCTATAATATTTCAAGATCTACTCGCCATCTCGAACACTACAAGATCTTTTATGGGGGATAACAGAGACTTTTGTAAGTTTGTACCTTTATCTTTGAAAGGACTCTGGCTTTTTTCCCGTTATTTATTCTTTTTGGTTTGTGCTCATAACCCATTTTTGTATCTTCTCGCTGACAGTATTTTCCGTGGTTTCTAATGTATAATCGGCGCCATTTTATTATTGTTGTTCAAAACTATCCAAAACTATCAACTGAAAAAAAAAAGCTGAAAAAATATATAATTTCGAGTATAAAAAGTAAAGGAAAAAAGAAAAGAAAAAAAGAACATCGTGATTGTTATGGATTTTCGACGTAAAATCAACGCAGGAGATTGTGTTCCTTGTCATTGAAAAGCAATAAGTAAATAGGTATGCTGTTTCAAAGTGTAAAATGAAGATAGGAACGGTAAATGAAAACTCACACCTAGATCGTCAAGTGATAATCAAATCTGCAAACAAGAACCAATAATATTGCTATATTACAGGCACGACCCTCCCACTCAGATCAATGATTATAAAACGGTGTAAAGCACTTGACGGATCGGAATTCTCGGAAGATTAATAATATTGGAAATAAACGCAAATAACAAATATTAAAGACAACGTTAATGGTGATCACTTACAGTATTTCTCTATTCTTTTTCTTCCTTGGTATTTTGACATTTTTCGCCTTAAAAATAGGGTCTATAATTAAAGGTAGGTCTGCAATATAGTAGAGCTCTTTTGTTTTATTTATTTATATATATATATATTTGTATATGACTATGTTTTATAGCTGGGGATGAAGTGAGAAAATCTTAAATTCTCGACGTATTTAACTATTCATTTTGCAGAAGAGAAACTCTTAGCATAGAACCTACGGCTACATCTAGCCAGGCCAAGTGTAAATTGATGAGATCTTGACGCCAGCCGAGTACTGCGCCGAAATTCATGAAGTCTAAGTACCATAGCGAAGATCTCATCCTAACAATTGACATGAAAGTATTTATAGAAAAGACAGAGGGAGGCAAACTTACGGCGATGGGAAAGTGACTAAAGCTGAGCCATCAGATCGGGAACAATAATATTGCTGATTCCTCTTTGGATCTTACCAAGGAGCTCTAGGTAAATATCAGGGGCACCAGTCCCTATATGGCAGTAATATTCTAGGCATGGACGAATGGTAGACTTATATGTAAGATAGATTCTGGAGAGAAAAATCTGCCTCGTACGGCTCAGTAAACTGACTTTCTAGGCAGTTGACCTAACAATGAATTCAATATAGTCTTTCCACTTCATGTCAGCTGAGGATGTTAGATTTAGAAGGAGCAACGAGTCACTGGAGTAACTCAGTCCGCTCATATGTGACTCCCAAATCGCCTTGGCTACAAAAACAGACCAGAGAAGCAGAATATACTTTCTTATTGACATGGCAGTCCCCGTAGATTGTAATCTATCTTTGAAGATGTTCAAATAACTATTAAAATACAAGGATCTTGACGTGGAAATCTAAAAAAAATATGGCACATGATAACATCAATAATTTCAGTTGTAGTTGGAACACTCGGATTGTGTAAAATGTGTGTGATCTTTTTTTTTTTACCCGAGTAAAGCAGGCTCGATCAATTTCCTCCAAAGGTACTACCATTGACCATACACCACACACATCTCATTCAATAATAATAATAACAATTTTTGTATGTAATTATTTTGTCAGAAACTTGATAAATAACGAGAAGCTGATTTCTGAAAAAAAAAACAAAAAGGTTTCGAAGATGTAACAACTGAAATTTAAAGCCAATAGGCTAAATCTTGTAACGAACCAAGAACAAAAAACGCAATACCATAATAATTCATGAAAGTCTTTTATCCTGTATCAGCACTAAAACGTCTTCGTACAACTTGTATTGATTAAAAAAATATAAGCCAAATAGGAATTTTATAACACCTCCATGTTACCATACATTGGAGTTTTTGGCCTCAGCCACGCAATTTTTTTTTTTCGTTAAAATTTTTAAAGTTGATATTTTCGAAACGATTTTCTTGTATTGACGTCTCTGGTTAAATTCTACATTTCCTCCGACATCTTTAAAAATAAAAAAAAAAGATGATTAAAAAAGAAACTGTCAAATTAAAAAAAAAAATCTTGAGCAATGCTATTTTCAAAATTTTTCATTAAAAAAAATTGAGGCGAGGGAATAATTGTGAGTTAAATAGAAAATCTCTCTAATATCGATATAGAGCCATAATATTAGACTGTTCAGAAAGTTGTTCGGAACTTTACAATTATGAAGGCAGAAGAAAGGTTGAATAGCACGAAAGTACGTCAGCAGTTCAACATCGACTCTATTAGTGTGTTCAAAAAATTAATTTAGAACAATGGTTGAACTGTAGGAACGCGGTCTTGTGTGTGATGAATTATTCCCCCCCCCCACCACCACAACAACTTTCGCACAGACGAAACGTCACAAGCCTTTCGCTGCTCCGTCGCTATTCCCATGGAAATAGTTCAGATGACCCACTAACCTTAGTTCCACCAGTTCTGACCGTCACGGTTAAGAGTCATCATGCTATGCATAGTGTAGCGAACTACCTTCATTCCTTTCGTATTCCATTGCTGAGATGTAAATCCCACACGAGCAGGCTTCTTCGCACAAACCACTGCTTTGAGGAAGCGACTCCCAAAGGGATGCTTCCTCCATTCCTACAATATTAAACTGTTCAAGTCTACGGTCAAACAATATCTTCCCGACATATCCCCATAAACTCTGCCTCTTACTCTGCAACTCTATAACTCGCGTGGCTTCTGGGCCTTGTCCAGAGTGAACATCATTGTAAAAAGTACATCTGGAATTAGTTTATCACAACTTCTATTCGATACTGTATCGTTTACCGTGCATTTTAGAGGTTTCTTGAGAAAACTTGTATAGAGTAAAATTGAATTCCTCATGAGCTTTTTTTTTCGAGACCCGAAGACAACGTTTCCCATTCTGCAGCACTCTTTTAACCAGGAATTCCAGGCTTTTATTTTGCATCATATTGTTAGAGTTGATGAAAAATGGGTTTTGCATCTTCCGTACTCGCCAGATGTACTACATACTGATTTTCGTTTTATTTCGATCACTTCATCAGTGGCAGAAAATTCAGAAACAGAAAAATTGAAAACAATCTTTCAAATTTCTTTTTAATGAAATAAAAAACAAAACAAAACAGATTTCTTGAAACGTGGAATTTCATGTTTTCCTTTCTGTTGCACTTCGGTATTTGAAAAAGAAGATTATTACATTTCTAATAAATACTATTTAAACAGATTTAGAATTGTCTTTATATAGTTTCTGGTAAAACATTAGTACTTTCTGAACACTTTAATATCTACAGGGAGCCACTCAAATTTTCGGGGAATATTAACAGCGTAGTGAAGCCAAATATATTACAAATTCATACTCGGAATCTTTCTAAGAATACTCTATACATACGTAAAATATACTTCGAAGAATAGAGTTGAAATTCTGTGTAATGCTTAATTTTGTATTTTTAGATATTCTATGTAGATTTAGGTACAGTGTAATCCGGATATAAGAGAGTTGTCGGGACCGGAGAAGAAGTCTCTTATATCCGGGTTTCTCTTATATCCGGGTCTCTTATATCCGGGTTACATTGTATAATATAAACAGATGAAGTTTTTTTGAGTAAATAATTTTAAGTCAAAACAGATTTATTCGGTAGATGTAATTTCAATAATTTGTTGTTTCCAGTTTTCTTAGTACGAGAAATTACATCTCATAATTTAACAAAGTGATTATTAAGCAGAGGATAGTTGAGAGGATGAATCAATATCTATATAATTTGACCCAAGGTTACTAGCTGAAATTTCCTATGAAAGGTTTACTGTGCAACGTGACTATGATTGTCCGTGTGTTGAAATAAATATATTGTTGTTCAAAATAATCTCTTCATAATAGGGCCACGGTCCTATTGATATACCGACCTGAGTCGTGAACTATAAAATTTATAATATATATA
>CAHIKZ030005375.1:1822500-1835000 GCA_903632075.3 Acanthosepion pharaonis
CGTAGCCTCGTTCAGATTGCTCCCCGCCCGAAGGCAGTGAGTTCAACCGATCAGCCGGTCGCCTGACTTCAGACTTAACTCCTTGACTCCTTTTGAGGCGCAGCATTTATTACATATGGAATAGTCCATTTTGTTATTATCGGTAAGGTCCCCTAACAGAGGGTTTCCTTGTAATATCTGTCCTACCACATGGTGGTGAAGGGCGGACAATTTCCTCGCATATGAAGAGAAGAATTGAAGCAACAGAAATGTGATTCTACAGAAGGATGCTGAGAATAATATAGATGTCGGGTGTAATCAAAGAATGTAGTTTTAAGGAAAATGGATGCAAAGAAGAACAATTATGCATGAGATCAGAAAGATACCGGTTGACATTTTTTGGACACACAACGCGGAAGAAAAATTGATACTCAAGGACACTGGAAAGCAGCGGGCCATCTACATGACGAGTTTGCGCAAATGGATAACAGAATAGATGAAGAGAGAAAGTGTTGTGGACCCGCGAGAGTTCAGAAAAATACTCGAAGTCAGCAATTCAGTGAAAACGTATTATTAACAAAAAGAAGGAATACAGAAGTGTTGCACGTCCGTCTGACGGCTAGGTAGAGTAGTCAACTCGTTTACGGTATTTAACAGACCCCTCCACGAGGAATGTATGTAGCACTAGGCCGGGTTTAGTGTGGGTTTCTTCGAGAACGTAAGCCTTTGAACCAGCCTATACGGGTTCAGGGCCTGTCTACCTCCTCGAACGAAACTTTGCCCTTCGGCAAAGCTTGGTCCGGGTCCCTCTCTGCCAAAGCAGAGAGTTCGACAGAAGTCGTACACGTAGTCAACCATAGTCAACTCGTTCGCTCGTCTACAGTCCTCTTGCGAGGCATAATATAGTCATAAGACGAGTCTATTTTGTCCATGAAGGTAGGTCCCCATAACAATAACACATTGAGGTGGATATGCCGTAAAACAAACCAAACCAAACTAAACCACACCTCCTTTTCGGTTATATACCGACACCTCAAAACTTGCGCGATCATGGCTCTCCACAACTTCCTATTGTTTGTAGCTAGCGCTTCTCTTTTTATTATCACTCCCTATTCTGCAATATTACCAGCGATACATATTTGAAGGAAAAAATATTACCAGAAATAAATTTTTTGAAAAAAAATATTACCAACAATAAAAATTTTATCGGCATTAAATAACTGTTGTGGACCCTGAAGAGGTCCGAAAGAAAACTCGAACCCAGCAATTCAGTGAAAACATATTATTAACAAAAAGAACGAGTACAGAAGTGTTGCACGTCCGTCTGACGGCTAAGTAGAGTAGTCAACTCGTTTGCGGTATTTAACGATCCCCCCACGAGGAATGTATGTGGCACTAGGCCGGTTTAATGTGGTTTTCTCCAAGCCCGTAGGCTCGGCCAAAAAATATACTCTTTAAACCCGCCTAGACGATTTGATGGCCTGTCTACCTCCTCGGACGAAACTCTGCCCTTAGGCAAAGCATCGTCCGGGTTCCTCTCTGCCAAAGCAGAGAGTTCGACAGAAGTCGTACACGTAGTCAACCATAGTCAACTCGTTCGCTCGTCTACAGTCCTCTTGCGAGGCATAACATAGTTATAAGACGAGTCTATTTTGTCCATGAAGGTAGGTCCCCATAACAGAAAGTAAAGAGATAAATACTGATAAAAGATACGAAAGATAGGAAATTGTGGAGAGCCATGATCGCCCATGTCCTGAAGTAGCACGCGAATAAAAGAAGAAGAAATACTCCAGAGAAAGAACAAATACATTTGACGACTTTCATGATGAAAGAGAGAAACCTACAACGCACAAAAATCAGTTTGGTTTGTTAACGGCACATCAACACCTTATTGGTCATTTACTGATGGAATCTAATTTTCTTGAGAGCTTTGGCATTTTTTTTCAAAAATGTATTCCTAGTATTTTTTTCTTTTTACTATGAAAATGTATTGCTGGTATTCTTACTACAAAAATGTATTTTTATAATTTTATAATATCTTGACCCCATTTTGGAGATCTATTATTTGCCCATAGCTGGGACGCTAACAGGTGCTATCACCCCGGCACAGGGTGGGGACATGAGAACAACAGCAAAAGGAGATTTCATGCTCCTCAAAACCTCCAATCTCTAGATCAGAGGCTTTGCAGCCGGATGTAGTTTATCGTCGTACCCAGGACAAACAAACATTGAAAACCTAAAATATTAAACGAGGGCGTATAATTCGTACGGACCAAGATGAAAAGATGAAAATAAAGAATTCAGCAGGACCAGATGTGTCCGTAATAGGGATTATATCAGATTAAAAGTTATCAGAATCGACAAAATAATGATAGTGGCGAGATCATTGTCTAATAAAGATGCCTATGAATCAAACATCCGAGTTCCAACAGATAACCAACATGCCTAAGATTATAAACAAGCTTCTTATAAATAGAGGGCGATGCAGATTGAAAACGGAATTATAGCAATTAGTGTATGGTTTCGTTAAAGACAGCATAAGTATAGCGTTGTCTGTAATCAGAATATCAGAGGAAGGTATACCTAGAGTGATTTTCTCAGCGTAAGCTTAAATAGGACACAAGGCCGAAAGTATGGAGCACGCAGTCAGGATCGAACTCACTACTCAGTCGTTATTTTTCTAGTGAGACAAGCTTACTAACCTTTACACCAACTCGATGTGGCCCAAATGAATTTCTAAGCTTAACCTAGATGTGGTACACCGCTGAAAGTATGGAGCAGCCAGTGTCGTATTTCTTCTCACGAGAAAAGCTTGCTAACCATTATGTTATTTACTAGCGCCACCCCACGAGGGTAGTTGTGGGAGAAGGCCGAGTTTAACGTGGGACATCCGAGCCCTTAGGCCTGGCCAAAAATTCACCGTAGAACCCGCATAAACGGGATCGGGTCGGTCGACCTCCCCGAACGAGACTAGGCCCTTCGGCATAGCCTCGTCCCGGTTGTTCTCTGTCCGAAAGCAGAGAGTTCGACCGTATAGCTGAAAAGATTTCAACTAGAGTCAGTGAGTCTACAAGCGTACCTTCGATGTGGCACATGGGTGAAAGTAAGGTAGCACCAAGTGAGAATTGAACTCACTACTCAGTCGTAATTGTTCTAGCGAGACAAGCTTGCTAACTATTACACAACCTCGAGGTGCCCAAATGATTTTCCAAGTGTAGCTTAGATGTGGCACAAGGCAAAAAAGTATGGGGCACCCTGTAAGGGTCGAACTCACTACTTAGTCGTAATTGTTCTAGCGAGACAAGCTTGCTAACCATTACATAACCTCGAGGTGCCCAAATGATTTTCCAAACGTAGCTTAGATGTGGCACAAGGCAAAAAAGTATGGGGTACCCTGTAAGGGTCGAACTCACTATTCAGTCGTAATCGTTGTAGCGAGACAAACTTGCTAACCATTACACCACTTGGAGGTGACAAAAATGAATTTCTACGTGTAGCTTAGATGTGACATACAGCTGAAAATAGGGAGCACCCTGTGAGGATCGAACTCACTATCCAGTCGTAATTGCAACTAACATGCAACTAGCAATTGCACTACTTCGAGGTCGCCAAAATTATTTTCTAATCGTTGATTAGATATGGCACATGGCTGAAAGTAGAGAGCACTTAGTAATTTACCGTGCGAGACACGCTTTCAAACCATTACACCACATATATCTGTTTTTCCGAGATAATGCAAAGCATTTGATATTGTATGACACAAACAATTATATGTTAGTTAAAAAACTAATAATATTTATTTTGGATAGATATTAGCATAATACAGAACATATAATGGGGACAAAACGCTGCTTAGAGATATCAAGTTGATGCAAAAGTAATGTGCGATTTTTAAGAAGAAATCTTTAGATACTATTTATGAAATTTGTGCTTCTTGTTTTAGTAATAATTAATTTATACCTTTCTCTTTCAGATTATAAAAATCTTTTTCATGCTGTTCCGTATTATTCGCACCCTTGTTCGCCCCATCTAATGATCACATTCAACACATATCTTACTGTATGAGTTTCATAAAGGTGTCAATACAAATGCAGCTGCAAAGACTATTCCGTGCGCTTATGGAGATGATAGAGTGATTGAAAGATGATGCAAGAAGTGTTGTTCATAATGACGGTCGTCTTCGAGTATAGAATCCAGAGGTTAGCAGGGAATATTTCGGAGACAGTAGGAAAGCGTTGTTCAGGTTAGCAGTGGATATTTTGGTAAAAGTAGCAGAGCGTAGTTCTTCCTTCTGTTCCTCTTCGCCTGACAAACTGGACTGGACATTCGGGTAGAATAGACAAAATGACCGCCTTTATACACGACGGATTGAATATTCTACGTCTTCTGATTGGTTAACCTTCTATTGGTGGACTATAAAGTGAGTCAAGTCATTTGGGCTAACTCACTAGTCACATAACATACACAAAAATCTGCAACAAGAAGTGCCGTTTTCCCGTTGGGAATTTCAATTTGAAAGACGAGCCAATAGAGGATCATCCAAAATCTTGATCCTGAAGAGTTGGAAGCTGGTATCGCAGACAATCCCACCGTTACCTCCAGGGAACTTGCAGAACAATTTAACGCAGACCATAAAACTATCCTACACGAATTAAAAAAGATCAGAAAGGTTCCAGTAGTTGGGAAATGGGCCTCATATGAACTGTCTCCAGAAAATCTGTAACAGCGTGTCGCTTGTGAATCACTGTTTTCACGAAAACTTGAAGCATCGTTTTAGGTAGGTTTGTCACAGGTGATGCGAAATGGATCCTTTATTATAACGGTAAACGCCGCCGATCGTGGATCAGTTAAGGAGGAAGATCAGTTCAACAACAAAGAGGAGGACTTCATCCAAAGAAGCTCATGTTGGGTATATGGTGGGATAGTGAAGAGGTTTTCCATTAAAAACTGTCAAACAAGATTGAAGCAAATACAGCTAATCTGTACTGTGATCAACTTCGTCGTTTGAAAACAGCTTTGAACCAAAAGCGACTTTTCTTGGTGAACAGAAAGTGTGTCGTCATTCATCACGATAATGCTCGTCCTCACACAGCTCGACTGACTAAAAATCTTTTGGAAGAATTTGCTTGGGAATATTGCTTCATCCAGCACAATCTCCTAAACTTTTTCCTTCCGATATCACTTGTTTTGGGGACTAGAGAATCATTTGGAAGGACTTAGGTATTATTAGATTTATATTTTGCTTCAAAACCTAACGAATTTTACAGGTGTGGTATTTATAAGTTTGTGGCGGATGGGATGATTTTGTAGAAAGCAAAGGAGTTTATGTTATCGAATAAATATTTTTATAATCATGGGCGTTTTCATTTTTAATACAGACTTTGAAATCTGGCATTAATTTTGCACCAACCTGATAGAAAACGACTGAAGCAAACGCACAAAAACTGAAAATAGTGCTTAAAGCAGGGATGTCTCTTCTCAGTGGATATTTTAACCGATACGACGACTAGATCTACATAAGGATAGAAAAACTACAAGGATCTATTATTGGTGGGCACAATATTAACATAATATACACGGATGATATAATGTTGATAGCAAACTCAGAAATAAAACTGCACGAACTCTTAGAAATAGTAAAAGAAAAAGGACTATCAATTGTGTAAGACAGAATACATAATGCGAGCTACGAATAGCAAACATCAAAATCAAGGAAGTACAGAAATGTAACATTTTGAGAAATGTTAGGAGAGGTCATGGAAAATGTCACACAGAAATTCGAAACTACATTGGAAAGTGAAAGATGCCTTCCTAAATCTAAAGAGGGAATTAAAAACACGAAAAACAGTAAGAGAAAAGGGTTTCTGAACTCGGAATACAACATGCAGACTCATATATAACCAAATGCTGGACAATTTCCACACAGATGAAGAGGAGACGAGGCGAGTGGGATGTGACTCTACAGAAAAATGATGAGAATACCATAACGGAACATGTAAGCGATGAAGAAGTTTTTATACGAATTTATATGATCAAACACATCCTGAATAGATACGGCACATAAAATAAATTCTTTCTTAAGTTTGGTGGACGGGGATTTGTCACCAAGAGAAACCGTTGTTTTGAGGAACCAACTCCCAAGAAGTTGTTTTCCCGAATCGCTAAAACCTGTTCAAGTCTAGCTTTAACCGTTATATTCTCCACATATCCTCATCAACTGTGCCTCTTACCTGTAACCCTCTAACTAGAGTGGCTCTTGGGCCTTGTACAGGTTGAATATCATTGTAAAAAAGATGATATCTTGTCATTTGTGAGGGAGGGAAAATAAATCCATCAAAAACGAATAACCTAAAAACTTCAGCCTTGACAGAGTTTAAAAACATCCACGAGCCCTTGTGGGTGAAGGATTATTCTCCACCCTTCAACCCGTCTCCCACGGGCTGTATGTGGAAGTGCTCTGGCTGTTCTATTGCTACTTCCATGGAAAGTGCTCGGACGAACTACATTCCTAGGTCCCACCAAGGCAAACCTTCATGGCAATAACACGACATGCCACATACATAGTCTCTAACCACCCACATTCGCTCCATATTCCATCGGTAAAAAGTAAATTCCACTTAAGAAACTTCTTTGCGTGAACCACTGCCTTGTGAAACCGACTCTCAAAAGGATGCTTCCCCGATTACTACAGTCTTAATCTATTCAAGGCTCGGATTAATCGTAATCTCCCTCGCCTATGCACACAAACGGCCTCCTAGCGTAACTCTCTATCTCGAGTGACACCCGACCCTCGTAAAAGGTGACCTACACTGTAAAAAAACAAAAAAAAAAAAAAACCTGACTGATAACAAAATAGCAAAATAAAATGAAGGGATTTTAAACTATTAGGTTGTCACACATGAAATAACGCAAGTGAATAAAACGCTTTTGAAATGTTAAATAACTTATTTAGTTGAAATAGGCACCATGTTGGTGAATGACTGTTCTCCAACGTATCTCTAAATTCTTGATCCCATCTTTGAAAAAAAAATTATCCTTTGATGTGATAAACAGTTCAAATGCTTTCGATTACCTCTTCCTTTAATATTTTCTCGCGTATTAAAAGCTCAAAATGCTTAAATAAGTGATAATGAGTAAGAGAGATATGAGGTCAATATGGAGGATGGGGCAAAATTTAATAAATCAGGCTATGTAACTTTTTGACAGTTGATTGAGAAGTGTGCGCCCGTGCGTTGTCGTGCAGCAAAATTGGGCCATCCCTATTTACACGTCTTGGATGTTTCTTTTGTCGACCATGTTTGCCGCAGTCTCTGAATATGGAATTCAGTAAAGTCCGTAAGCTGTTCAATATCAGAGGTCGGCAGTGAAGATTCAGAGAAAAAAGCGGTTGCTAAGTAATTCTTTAAGTCTTCGATATCAGGTTGGTAGTGCAGACAATTTGGGAGAAAAAAAATGGCTGCCTTTATACACGTCGCATTGAATATTTTGAGCTTTCTGATTGGTTAATCCTTCTATTGGTGAACTATAAAATGAGTCAACTCATTTTGACTTGCTTACTAGTACATACATATACACAAAAACTGCAACATCTTTTTCAAATTCTCATGCATAGACTCAATTTCTCTACAATACGAGGTTGCTGTTATTGTTTTCCTTTGAGGCAAGGATGAATAATGAATAACCCCTTTGAATGACCACCATAAATTAACAGTAACAGCAACAGATATTTTGGGTATTGTTTTGGTAATTCATTTGCATCTACTCACTGTTGTCAAAGAGTATTCATTCTCATCGCATGTAATGATTCGATGCAAAAATGGTACTTTTCCAGTCGGGAAAGCAACAGAGAGCATAGCTCAATGCGACGCTATTTTTTAGTTGCGCTCATTTCATGCGGAACAAACCTATCCAGTTTCTATACTTTTCCAAGTGCTTTGAAGTGCCCCGAAACAGTTTTACGAAATGTTTCGTGTTCTGATAAAAGTTTTCGGACGACTCTAGTTCTTGGATTTGGATCTGTCAAAGCATTCAATTGATCATGTCTGAAAACCAATCGTGGTATTCCCATCTCTGTACAGTTCTGATTTCAACAATACCGTTACCAAAGTCATCTTGATATTCCAAAATGCTTCAGAAGCAGAATGAACGTGTTTGTACGCATAGAGTAAGATTACTCGACATTGTGTCATTGTAATCATTTTCATTGGGCTTATGAGTAACAATATATTGAATGAAATTTTTTTTGGAAAGATAAAGTCAGGAATAAATCAATATTTTTTTAATACACTTAGGTTGGCTTCTTCGTTAGACGATCAAGTGAACAACAAACCACAAAATGCATCATTTCATAAGTGACAGCCTAATATAAACTATAAAAATACCTTGAAGCCCGTTGGGATAATTTATAGAATGATTTTCCTCTTGCAAGCACATAAGCCTCATTCAAATTTATTCCCTTTCTGAAAACCTGTAGAAAGCAAAGTTCTATCAAATCTCATGACATTAAAAAAGAACGGTTAGTACTTTCTGAGACATTGTTGTACTCTAATTGAGAAGGAGTAGAACTATGTTGAGGTCTATATTTGGAATCCTGAGATATT
The DNA here is from genome assembly GCA_903632075.3 of Acanthosepion pharaonis. Taxonomy (NCBI): domain Eukaryota; kingdom Metazoa; phylum Mollusca; class Cephalopoda; order Sepiida; family Sepiidae; genus Acanthosepion; species Acanthosepion pharaonis. The sequence goes on from CAHIKZ030005375.1 coordinate 1,831,080, forward strand.
TTCGTTCATTTTATTTTTTTTCTACTATGAACTTCCTTTTAGTAATACTTGTTATTATTTTAAATTAAAGAATATCTAGTATTACTTTTTGACCGACCTTCGTACCAAGACTATTTAGGAATATATTTGGAATACTAGAACATTTCTATTCACTTTGGAATGCTCTGTATGCCGGTATTGTTAGCGCTCTAGCAGTTAAAGAAGAAAAGGTATTACTTTTTAACCATACCTTCTGCCATGATTGAGAAGGTATGGAGACTTTGTTGAGTACATTAAATATGGGGACATTTTTGTTAATTTTTATATGCGCTGTGTTTTTTCTCTCTTTCTCTGTCTTTAGTCGGGTTCATCGAGCCATCGCGGACGACCCTTTCTTTAGCTCTATAGTATATACTACGCCATACAGTTTTGAATTCAGAGTTAATTTCTTCTAGATCGGTTGCCACCTAAGACTAGGAGTTGGGGGAAGAAAATATGGATTCTCACGTCAGTTATGCGTCATACGTGATACACACTTAGGTGATCATGTATCTTTCGATACATGATGAAGTGGCAGTTTTTTTCCCGCAGTAGGTTGCCATTTCTTTCTGCGGTAGACCAGTTGCCATCCAAGTTAGGGGGAGAAGTAGAGTATTCATACCTTTCCTAAGGGTATTAGCACGTAAGTGAATGTAATAGATCCGACTGGAATTCGAACTCGGCTCTCCGATTCTTCAATCCTCTACTATTTCTTGCAATTATTTCTTGTAACTAGACGATTACGGAAGAAATAGATTATGTTCAGGACTAGATGTGGAATAATGATACATCTCTTGTTCGTTTAAGTATCCCTTGTACAATAGAGGCTTTACCGTTGTTCTGTTCTTTCCATTATCGAGTCGACAGGCGCTATAGTTTTTTTTTCTTTATATACTTTCCTTAAAATATAGACATGTATTATTTATATATGAAAAATATGGAAAAATTTGAAAATGGTTCTCTATTTAATTTCTGCATCATCCTACCTAAATAGACAAATTACTGCCACAGATAGTTATTATGATTTACCAAAAAGATTCCACGATAAATTGTAGCATTAGTCTAGAAACAACCACAAACAGATTTGGTGTAATCATATTTCCTCAATAGACGAAAGAAGATTGCCTTCATAGTGGTTTCTTTTCCATTCACCTCTATTTCAGTCTCTTCCTCATCTCTCTTTCTCTGTCTCTCTCTCTCTTTTTCTCATCCCCCACACATATACCTACATACATGCACACACATTTCTGTCTAAGTTTTTTATTCTATTGTACACTCAATGCAAGGCTCGGGAGCCCCTCAAGTTAGATTATTACTGAATGAAGTTGTAACGGCTTGAAGAAAAAAAAGGAAGGAAAAGTGCATATTATAAGGATATATAAGAGAATTAACGGTGACATTAGACGTAAAGGGGATAATATCCTGTTGAACTATCTTTTCGGGAGTTTGTTCCACAAATTAAATAGTTCTGGGGAAGATATTGTGTGAGTGTAACTTCCGCCTGATTAATGAAATATGAAAGGAATGTGGGTCAATTTACTCAGTGTACGTGGCACCACGAGTCCTAGCTGTATTGGTCTGAGCTGGAGGAACGCAAGTATGTACCTCGCCTGAATATTTGCCATGAATATAGCGGTAGGCTAGCAACATTTTTTTGTGGAAAAGGTGTTAAAGGATTGAAAATAGTTCATCACCCACAAGGCCTCGTGAACGCTTTTGAACTCTGTCAGGGCTAGAAAAAAATAGGTCAACTCCGGGCCAGATATAGCAGCAATACTCATTATTTGGTTTGATCTAATTCTTGAAATGGTACAGCAGGACAGAAGGAGCCAGGCAAAATACGGCGCAGTACAATGAACTGACTATTTTTCCAGCATCTTTAGCGATGGTTCATATAAAGGGTGTTTCATTAAGACGGATCAAAGTCAGCAGCAAATAAATCAGCGTTATTCGTGAAAATTTATTTATTTCTCTATTGGATTATGTTATTTAAGTTATTGCAATTAGGTTTAAAAAACAATATCACCCGAATATCCTCCGAATCTGAAAGAAAAAGAAAAAAAAAGTCATGAGACGCTTAAAGTTAATTCACATTTAAAATCGGTATAAGTTATTGGAACACCCTGTATATGGATTCCATATGAGGTTTGAAGTGCTTCCTTTGCCTTATTATAACTCCGTATTGCAACAACGAATTGAAGACAGAAGTCTTCTTGAAAGTGGTAAAAAAAAACAGGAAAACAATAGGCTCTTCGATGTTCCTAGAGAATTACCCACTGTCACCTGTGATGTCTCTGAATGTTGCGAGTCGCTAGGGCCATATCATACAGCTCCACTTCTTCCCACTGAATCTTAGAGTTGTCAGTTCAATACCTGGCTATTGCAATGGTGAACAAAAACTTGGAGACTTGGTTGATTAAAGTAAAGCCCACAGACCTTATAACCACACTTTCTTTTTTTTTTGGAAAAAAAAAAGAGCTTGTATTTAATTCTAAATAAAATGTTCAGTCGCCAGTAATTTACAATCGCCTGATGAGATGCATTGATACCCATCGAAACACGACTGCAACTGTGTAGCGATTTTCGGTGTAATACCCTAAAATAAATAATATTGCTCTACTTTGTATTGAGCCTTATTTAAATTCAGTGTTGAGAACGCTGGAATTGTACTCTATACGTTTCCATCTTATCTGCATACACACACACACATACACACACACACACACACACACATATATATATATAGTTTCAACTACCTATTAAATAGCATCTTCCTATTCATAAGACCTCTTTCCGTTACCATCATGCTGATTGGGACTCACTCCGTGACACTTTCTTCGATACGCCCCTTAGACTGACATTTTTTTAACATTCAAATTGAGAACTGCGCCACTGAGCATTCCGCTTAGGTCAAAGCCAGCAAGAATGCTTTCATTCCTTCTTGGAAATGCCAAGTGAAATCTGGAGTATCCCTGCTTATCTTCCTCTTTAGAATCAAGTCTCTGTTAAGCGATATGCATATAAGCCCTTCTATGGTTTCTGCTATCATCGGTAATCTGGATCGTTCCAAAGGACGTGGACCTGATGATATCTCTGTAATAGTCCTTAAGAATTGTGCTCTCGAACTGGCTAAACTGTATAACAGACGCCTCGTTTCCTCTTGCGTTCTTTCCTGTTGGAAATTCTCATCTGTTTTCCAGTTTTTAAGAACCCGGGTAAATCGTCCGATTCTTATAACTATCTGCCTGTTAGACGTGTACCTAGTTTTGGGAAACTACTATAGGCCCTATAAATACGGAATTAGTTAAGCATCTCACATTGCCGGGCCTTCTTTCAGACAAGCGATATGGCTTTCATTTCTCTTGGCTGACTGTTGATATACTGACGATAATTACGGAATGAGCCTATCAAGATTTAGATAAGAAGAGAGAATCTCGTTCTGTAGCTTTAGACATCTCGAAAACATTCGACATGGTTTAGCATACATGTATTCTTCACAAAATGAAAACTTACTAACTCCGTACAAATTTTTGAACTTAAGCAGTCTTTCTTATGTGTGTGTGTGTGTGTGTGTGTGTGTGTGTGTGTGTGTGTGTGTGTGCGTGGACTGCCATTCGTTAGATTAAACCCCGTCGAATGTTTTCGAGATGTCTAAAGCTACCGGTGACATTAGACGTGAAGGGGATAATATCCTGTTGAACTATCCTCTCGGGAGTTTGTTCCACAAATTAAATAGTTCTGGGGAAGATATTGTGTGAGTGTAACTTCCGCCTGATTAATGAAATATGAAAGGAATGTGGGTCAATTTACTCAGTGTACGTGGCACTACGAGTCCTAGTTGTGTTGGTCTGAACTGGAGGAACGCAAGTATGTACCTCGCCTGAATATTTGCCATGAATATAG
>CAHIKZ030005375.1:1840000-1972500 GCA_903632075.3 Acanthosepion pharaonis
ACTTGGACTAGATCGAGCGAACTAGAACGTACCACTGAAGCCGAACAGCCCCTATTAGTTCAAGTCCATACTACGTCCCGGGGGCGGTGCTCTTTACGATACTTATCGACAAGTTTGATCTTGTCGATAAAGTCCAGAAATGGCTTCACATTCGGGTTGTTAGTAAACGATTTCCTCTTCATCTATGTCGGGGTCAAGAACGACATTTCAATTCCCTGCTAAAATTACCCGACGATGAAATAACCCAATAAGATGAAGAGCCTTAAACTTTAGGGTAACATCCCGAACGCAAAGCCTGACTGCAGGATGTGCGAAAACAAGCACACAGGCTGCATTCAAAGTCTAGCTCACTAGCCAGGAAACACCTCTCGAGCATCCATCTAAGCATACTGAATAGTGGACAAACCCCTTAGACAGAATATAGTTACGGTCGCGAGTCGAAAAACGGGTGTGATGTGCACAATATTCGTTGCCCCTTGAAACTAAAGATTGTGAAAAGAGACTGGCTATCAATGTCCCAAGGGAACGTAACTTTTAAAGCCCTATACAATGAGGGGTGAAAAAAGCAGGGATCCTCACTGAACAATAGTTTTAATTCGTTATCTGTTCGTCGAACATATATGCCGCTGGGGTTATTGCTTTTAAGACTGTACTTGCCTCCTCTGTCATCCCCCACATCTGCCGCCTATTTTTTGCCTGCTCGTACCACTGTGCGCATTTGGGAAGTTTTACGGACTTTTCACTTCCTTTCCATTTATTTGTCTCATGTTTAGCAGGTATCTTAATTCTTTCACTCTTCGGCTTGTTCTTGGGATATGCGTCAGACGCCTGCCTCTAGTTTGTATGGAGTTTTTATTTTCTTTCTTTTCTCAGATGATTTTTCTATTGATGGACTATGAAGTCTTATAGATTTATGTGAAGGAGTTTGGATAGGTGTAAAGTTCGGTATTGGGACGGAAGTAGTTTTAAAATGTGAATGTGATGGTGTCTTTTTGATGGGGGTCATAGTAGACGGAGCTCGTTAATGGTGGAGGGCAACTGATTTTTTTGAATGTTGGGGAAGACGGGGTATATGAAGAGGACCCTCTTATCTCAGCGGCACAGACTTCCCTTTGGGCTTTTCTTGGAGGTCTATCTTTAGTTACATCCTTTTTAATCTTTTTTTCAACGACGGCTCATATTGCTTGGATAGGTCTTTTATTGATATTTGGGCCGGGACATAGGTTAAGGGGTGTGGTTGTATACGTGCCTTTCCCTTTCCCTACCAAAGACCAGCTATTCCCACTTTATCTTCTCCACAACCTCACAGCAAAAGCTCTTCACGAAATGGACCCAACCGAGGGTATAACCACACAGGTCCCAGTCGCTGCCATGCCCAGTACAGGCCAGGCGGATTTCACAGACTCACCCAGACAGGGATTTTAGTCGGTTTCGCGCCAGAGCTTCAGAGGCCTTCTTCTCTGAGCTGGAAGAAGAGAAGTGAACAGTCTCACCACACTTCCAGCAAGTTGGTTTTCTACCGGTCATGGTGACCGGCATTTTCTGGCCAGCCATATCCAGAGAGATAGGGATAGCACTAAATGCTTTACGGTCCAGCATAATTTCGAAGTTTCTTACTCCGTTCAGGTCGTCGATGATAGCACTGAGTATCTGACCATATTGGTACAGATACGCGGTCAAGTGCTTATCTTAGAATCGAATAGGGACACCGAACACTGAAACTCTGGTCCGACGCCTGCCCTCATACACATTTTGAGCGTACGCTTGTCGACCACAAAGACGGGCATAATTCATTTCTCAACTTTCTCTAATTCCTGTGAATCCATCAAAAGCCCATATTCTTTGATAAGTTTTGACGTAACTTCTGGCCCTTTCGCAAGAGGGCGATTCTCCGGCCACAACATTCTCCTTAACTTATTATTATATAAACAAAAAAAAAATATAAAAGTGTTGGTTATACCAGTAAATGAAATAAGTTTGACTTTAGTCAAACAAAAATACGTAAGAATAAAAAGGAAAGTACGAGGTGAAAAAAAAAGTACAACTAAGAAAATAAAAACAAAAAAAACGACTTAGTTAAAGTATTAAATTAAAACGAATACAAAGTTCAAAATAAATTCGAAAATAATAAAATATAAACTCTGATAGAAAATTAAAAGAAAAATAACCAGAAAACAATGTCATAAAAATAAGCTTCGCCCTGGAGCAAAAAAAAAAAAAAATCTTATAATATAAAAAAAAAAAACGCTAAATAAGATAAAAAACAAAAAGCAGCACTCAGAGGTAACTAAATGCTACACCAAAAGAAAAAGAAAAATAATTAGCTGAAAAGGACAGTGGAACTAATAATCTGAAAAAGATCTGAACCAAAAGAGATGTAGTCAATAACTTAACAAAACAAAAACTTCTGCCAATCCTTCGTATTATTAAAAGATTAGATTCCGAGTAGGAGACGAAAAACTGTTACTGGTCAATAGAGAAACTGAACTGACCCACTACAAATGTAGCGTAGACGAAAGTACATCCGAGCTATTACCATAAAAGTTTTTATAGAAAAGGCGCGGTGAAGTTACAGTATGGCGGTGGGTTAGTGATTGAAGCCGAGAGGCCAAGTTCGGATCAATAATATTGCTGATACTTCTTTGGATTTTATCAAGAATATATAATTGTTGATTCCGATTTGAAACACTGTTCAACATGTAAGGAAGTTGTACTGAATTAAAATAAACAGCATTATTTTGATATATATTTGTTTAATTTGCGGTCTTAGAAATTAATATTCATTTTCAAGAGAATTGGCGAACATCTATTTTATCAATTATCTTCTTGATTTCCATTTCAAATGTCAAGCTGAACTTTTCCGTTACTTTTCTTTTTATCTGTTTGCTTGATTTGTTTAATTGGCTTAATTAAGCAAACATTTCCTCCGAGGCCTATTAAAATCGCATAATATTCCATTTCTGAGCATTTCCTTCAAATTTCGAGACGATATTTGAACTAATTTGGCGCTGGGATATTTTGCTAGAAATTTCTGTATGAATCATCGGATGAATTCTGGGGACTTTTGCGGATAATATTCACACCCATAATATAAATAAATAAAATATATATATATATATATATATATATATATATATATATATATATATATATATATCAAATCCGTAAGTGGAAAGGATAGTCCAATGGTTCTTTTAATATAAAATATTAAAAAGATAGATACGTAGAGAGCTCAATGTATAGACTACAGAGAAATATGCTATACATCAAGGAAAAGCTGAACACATCACGAAAATACGGTAATAAATTATGATTTATTTCGACCAGTAATTCTCATCTTCGGTCTGACGAGACGTACTGTTCGAAATAAATCATGATTTATTACCGTATTTTCATGATGTGTTAAGCTTTTACTTGATATATATATATATATATATATATATATATATATATATATATATATATATATATAACGAAAAGAATATAAATTCTAATGTTCACAGCATTAATTCAAAAGAGAGCTCAGCTGTGGTATCTGTCAACATTTCCTTCAACTCCACACCCTGCAAAGAACCTCCCATCACAAGAACCTCGTTCTACTATCAGCGAGCGGATTGGGACTCGTTCCGTGACTTCCTCCGCGATGTCCCCTGGGATGCTGTCTTTACACTCCCTGTCCAAGAATGTGCTTCTGAGGTCTCATCCTGGGTTAAAGCTGGAATCGACGCTTTCATCCCCTCAAGGAAATTTAAGGTCAAGTCGCACTCCTCCCCTTGGCTCTCCGCTGCTTGCTCATCTGCCATTGCCCATATGAATCACTTCTATCACCGATTTCGTAGCAACATGTCGGACTGTAATAGACGTCTCTTTGTCTCTGCCCGTAACGAGTGTAAGCGTGTCCTCAACGAAGCTAAGTCAATATTTGCTGCTCGGATGAAGGAACGTATTGCATCTCGCAAATTTGGCTCCAAAGATTATTGGCGGGTCTGCAAGAGTGTCCTGAACAATAGAAAAACCTCCATACCTCCTTTATTCAACCAGTTAGAGGTCTTGACCTCCTCTACCGACAAGGCTGAATGCTTTGCTCGGAAATTCTCATTTAATTCAACGCTCGACGCCACCGGTGTACCCATACCAGACTTCCCTCCTAGAACTGAGGCCTTACTGAGCGGCTTACACGTAACCCCGTCTGTGGTACTGGGCATTATCTCCAACTTAGACCCCCACAAGGCTAGTGGTGGAGATGGCATACCAGCCATTGTCCTGAAGAAATGCGCGCCTGAGCTAGCACCCGCCCTCTCTAAACTGTATAATTACTGCCTCAAGGAATCCTGTTTTCCTGACTGCTGGAAGTCCTTATCCATTGTTCCTGTGTTTAAGAACTCTGGAGACCCCTCTGATCCCTCTAATTACCGTTCTATTAGTCTCTACCACTCTTCGGCAAAGTCTTCGAAGCCCTAATCAATGCCGAAGTGGTTAATCACCTTACATCTCATAATTTGCTCTCAGACAAGCAATATGGTTTCCGCTACGCCCGATCTACAGCTGATGTGCTTACGACCATCACTGAAACCGTCTACCAAGCCCTCAAAATAACGGTGAGGCTCGTGCCGTGGCCCTCGACATCTCCAGAGCATGCGATAGGGTTTGGCACGCCGGCCTTCTTCGTAAGCTCCAGGGGTATGGTGTTACTGGTCAACTGTTTGATCTAATACAAACATTCCTGTCAAACCGAGAATTGAAGGTCGTTCTCAACGGATTCTCCTCCAGTTCCTATCCCACGAACGCAGGTGTTCCCCAAGGCTCCATCCTTGGCCCCACTCTTTTCCTTATTTTCATCAATGACCTTCCCGACGCTATAGATTCCCAAGTTGGCATCTATGCAGACGACACCACAATTTACTCCTGCCTCCAAAACAAATCTAGTGTCGGCGACAAGAATAATCTGGCCGTGCGTCTCGAAATGGACCTCCAATCGGTTACTAACTGGGGCAAGAATTGGCTGGTCAACTTTAACGCCACTAAGACTAAATTACTCTCCATTAACCACCATAGAGATCCTTCCCTGCCCCCCATTATAATGTCTGATAGTCAACTTCCTGAGAGCAATTTCCTGCGTCTGCTCGGTCTCACGCTGACTGCTGACCTGAGATGGAACAAATACATTGAGTTGCTTCTTCCACCGTAAGGAAAGTTGGCTCTCTGTGCCGCGCCAGGAAATCTTTCTCCCCTGAATAGATACTTCAAATATACAAAACAACCATTCGCCCTTGCATGGAGTATTGCTGCCATATATGGGCTGGGGCACCTTCTGCTTACCTCGGAGTTCTTGACAAGATCCAGAGACGGATATGTAATCTAATTGGCCCTGATCTAGCGTCTCGTCTGCAGTCACTCTCTCACAGACGCGCCGTCGCCTCTCTCTGTCTTTTCTACAAATACTTCCATGGTAACTGCTCTGACGAGCTGCTTTCACTGGTTCCTAGACTCCATTAATTCAAGCGCCCTACGAGGCTGGCATCCAGCTCCCAACCTTACACCGTAGAAACTTTCAAATGTAGCCGTCTCTTCTACTCCAATAGCTTCATACCTCGCACCTCTCGCCAGTGGAACACCCTCCCCAGTTACTCCTTCCCTGAAGGCTATAATCTCCAGCTATTCAAATTTAATGTCAATCGACTCCTCCAGTTACCTTGATCTATCCACTATCCTTCTCCTCATCCTTTCTTCTATCACTCCTATCTGCTCTCGCTCCAAATCTTCTGCAACCCCCTGCATCCTAGTGGCTTCACGCCTTGCTCGGGCGTAATGCTTAAAAAAAAAAAAAAAAAAAAAAGAAAAAAAAAAGTACCACGAGTAGAGCAGTAGGTATTAAGATTTTTTTTTTTACATACGGACAAAAACATTTATGAGAAAGATATATTTTTTCGATGCATAGGAGCATCTCGACGGGTTAGGAACAAACAACATAATATATAAGTAAACTTTAGGAGACCGTTCATCCCTGTCTTTCTGTCTCTCCCCTTATATCTATCACCGAAATCAATCTGGCTGTTCTTTTCTCTCTCTAAATATATATATATATATATATATATATATATATATATATAAGATAGATAGGTTGCTTAATAAAACAAGGGAAAACAAAGGGTACCAATGTGATCAGTGCGAAAAACATTTATTATATATTAATTATTAACCACAAGACAGGAAGATTCTTATATATCCCAGACTCCATGAATTCAAGCGCCCTACGAGGCTGGTATTCAGCTCCCACACTTACACTGTAGAAACTTTTAAATGTAGCCGTCTCTTCTACTCCAATAGCTTCATAACTCGCACCTTTCGCCTGTGAAACACCCTTCCCTATTACTGTTTCCCTGAGAGCTATAATCTCCAACTATTCAAATGTAATGTCAATCGACATCTCCAGTTACCTTGATCTAGCCACTATCCTTCTCCTCATCCTTTCTTCTATCACTCCTATCTGCTCTCGCTCCAAATCTTCTGCAACCCCCTGCATCCTAGTGGCTTCACGCCTTGCTCGGGACATAATGCTTTATTTATATAATATATTTATATATATATATATATATATATATATATATATATATATATATAATCGACTCTCCCGTCGCGTTCGACGTATGAGGGTCAGGCCGATAAGTCCCCAGGAAACCGACATCCCGACACCGGCACATGAGATTTGTTTATAGTGGTGAAGGCCTTGTGCAGGACCAGCCACACTTTTTGGAGGGACGAATACAGAAACCTGGTGCACCGAATGCATGCCACAAGGTTCCCAAACGACCCTCCGCAGGTTTTGAATTCAGACCAGTTGCCATCCAAGGCTATAGAACCCAGTCTGTCCTGCTATTTTACCCATAGCTGGAGGGAGATGAAGAGGATACATACCTTTCCTAAGGGTATTAGCACGTAAGTGAATGCAGTGGATCTGACTGAATTCGAACTCGGCTCTGCGATTCCTCAATCCAAGCCACTAATCACTGCTCCACCGTGCCTCCTACATCTATCTATCTATCTATCTATCTATCTATCTATATATATATATATATATATATATATATATATATATATATATATATATATATATATATATATATATATATATATATATATAAACAAACACACGCACACACACACACACTATATATATATATATATATATATATATATATATATATATATATAGTGAGAGAATGAGTGTGAGAGAGAGATAGAGAAGAAGAGAGAGGATGGAGATTTTGTTGATTCTCAACCATTATTCAAAATCACGCTTTTCTAGAATTTTTCTCTTTCATCTCATCCTTATTTCGTTAATTCTCTTCCTCCTCCTCTTTTCTCTCGTCCTCTTTTGCTATTTTCTCCTCGTCCTCCTTTTTCATATTCTTCTCGCCTGCTTTTTCTAATATGTCATTTTTACTCCATCTACTTCACCTCTTACCGTCTCGAAAGCACCGATATTCTGAGAAATTAAAACGATTTCTTGGTTACTTATTTTCGTGCATCATTTTACTTTAAATTATTGCCACGCTACGCAAACCATAGTCCTTATCTTAACACATCAGTTGCAGATAATTAACAATGCCTTTTTTTTTAATACCATCTCTCATATATTATTGCTGTTATTATATTTACTTAAGTAGCGAAGTAATCGTTCTAAGTAACGCGGTAGACCGAAATAAGTGATGCGTAATTTGTTACGCTTCTACTTTTCTTTTCTTTTTTTCGCGCATCTTTTTTTGAGTCAGTTTATCTTTACTAGTTCTCCTACTCCATACTTTCATCTCCTCCTCCTTCTCCTCCTCCTCCAATGTGCCAACTTTTAGATCTCTTCATTCTGCCTATTTTTATCACTACTTTCCTTTCCTGGTTAATTCAACCCGACCCACCACCACCACCACCACTACTCAGTGTCCGACTACACCATTTTTTTTTGTCTTATTTCATCTCATTTTGCCTCTGAATTTTTATTTTTGTTTCCCCGCCCTTTTCGCTGGTCCCTTCTAATCTCACTCTTTTCTCCCTCTCTTTCTTCCCTAGTTTTAAAAAAATGCTTCCTCTCTCTCTCTCTTTAATATATATATATATATATATATATATATATATATATATATATATATATATATATATATATATATCCCCTTGCCTCTATCAGTACATCGACCTACGCTTTTTTGCAACAAAAATAAAGCTTCCAAAATATTCATGTAATAAACTTTTTTTTTTCCAATTTCGATTCGCTGTCTACCCGTACTTTCCCGCCTATTTATACTCTACTGAACACACCGAGGCTGTTTCCGTTAAAAGTTATTTGTGACAACAAATTATTCCCTACTTCTCCTTGCACTAATTGTATTTGCTCCAAGTAGCGTAAAGTTAGCCATTACTACTTCATATGACAGAAAGCCAGCGCTGAGATTTGCCAGCGATGTTAATGACTTTCAGATGAAGGAGGATCGGCAAGCTCTGCAGGTCATTACAAAAATCCAATGAAGCAAATATAGAACTATTGATTGGTTTAAAATGTCTATTCTGCAATAATTAAAATAAGAAGAATATTATTATTTGCACGTTCACACCAGATGATTGCTGATTGTCGTTGGGGGTCGAGGGAAATCAAACGTCTTCGAATTATTTGCATGTTCTTCATTATTCTCACAGATACCATCACTACCAAGACCTCAACACTACCCGAACTCAAGACCAAGTGGTTCGATCCGTCGTTAGAAATAGTCAGAAGACTTGCTTCTTCTTATACCCTTCCTGAAAGTACCTGACACCAACAGCTTTACTCTTTCTTTATAAATGTTACATCAGACCAAAAGGGTATTTCTGTCATATCTTGACTGGATATCCACACTTCTCAGATTTTATTATTGTATTCAAGTGTATATACTTAGCCAGGGTCTCATACGGTTTCAAATTTAGAGTTGTCCTTCTTCCAACGAAATAGTTCAGTCTGCCCTGCTATTTAACCCATAATTGGAGGGAGAAGGGATAGATTTATTCCTTTCTTAAGTTAATTTTGTTCGAAAGTGAAAACTGGACCGGAAATCGAACCCGGCCCGCTTATGTCATTTATGAACCTCTTATCATTCCACCAACTCCACATCTATTTGTTTTCCCATTATTGACCTATGCTTGATATGAAGCTAAACAAACAATGCTAGCAGCACTGGGAATCATAGTTTCTAATACATTTAATGTCCACATGAGAGGTTCCTTTCATTATATGATTTATATCATTTTACAATTTGTCTGCCTTCCGGCCTCCATTACCAACCTCTCGCATTTGCTAGTTTTCCTAAAATGCTGATCAAGGTCATTTATTAAATTCACAGGGACATTCTGTTCCTACTAAACACTTGACAGCTCCGAATATTAAAATTAGAAAGTTTGATGAATAACCTCTGCAAAGATGGTCTATAATTACTTTTTATGATTAGAAAAGAAAAGATTCGACCTTCATAAATCCAATGATTCTGTGTTTTATGAAGGTGTACAATTATATGAGTAACGAGGAAAAGATTGAGAAGCAAAAGCAAAAACAAATATTTATAACAGGAAAATCAACTGACAAAAACTATTCGGTACTAAAAAATGAAGAAAATATACAGGGTCATAAATATTATTCTCATGCCAGAAATTGTTTTCCTCATTGAAATATGAACAGTCATTCTATTTGCATATCAAAAGCATATTAATCATGATATAAAAGCGATTTAATTATTATTTCTTCTTTTATAATGACTTAGAGGTGCCGCTCCAGTATGTGATCTCCATGCCAGATTTTTCTTCGGCGTGTGATCTACAATGAAAAATATGATCTACATGCGCAATTCTACTGAAATGTGTGATCTACACTTTAAAAATAATAACGAAAACGACATAAAAAAAATTCAGATACAGATAACCGGAAATTATTTATGACTAGGTGGTATAACAATTTTATGATAGATTTGCGATAAATATGATCTGACACCATTTACGACTAGGCGGTATAAAATGTTATAATGAATTTGCGATTGATACCTAATTTGCAATAAGGCGGTATAACAATTCTATGAAGTTGCGATAAATATGAGATCATCTCATTTACGACTAGGTGGTATAACAATTTTGTGATGGATTTGTGATAAATATGACCTCAATTATTACTAGATGGTATAACAAATTTATGATGTCTGATCTCATTTGCGACTAGGTGGTAAAAATTTTATGAAGGATTAGCGATAAATATAACCTGACTTCATTTACGACAAAGCGGTATAACAATTTTATGATGAATTTAAAATACATAAGATCTGACCTCAAATATGCCGAGGTGGTATAACAATTTTATATTGGATTTGAGATAAATATGCCCTGACCTCATTTACGAATAGATGGTATAACAATTTTATGGTGGTTTACGATAAATATGATCTGAACATATATTTCTAGGTGGTATACAATTTTATGTTGGTTTTGTGATAAATATGCCCTGACCCATTTACGACATATTGTGGGATTAAGATAAAAGTTTGGGAATCCATTTAAAGTTTGAATGTTTACATCATTGAAATAAGGCTTCCGGTGGATTTAGTATATAAACCAGACGAGGTTTATATATCAATAATAAATAAAGACTACTTCTTTATTCTTCTTTTCTTTTATTCTTTTTTTCTTTTCTTAATTATAAATATTAATGTGTAGCACTTTCTCAGATCATATTCAACATGTAGATGAAACGCTTTAGTAGATCTATGATGTTTTACTTCCCATTCGGCATGTAGATGACACATTAAAGTGTCACCGACTTAATTAAAGGTTACCAAAAGGTTCTATTCATTATAAATATATAAACATAAACAAAGGGTATTACTTTATACCAAACTCAGACTTTATTACGTGTTAAACACTTTGCATCCTTTTCTTCTTATCACGTACTAAATTATTTTAATCTAAGCGAAAATCTGTTTTTCAGACATTTTTATTTATAAATTTATAAGAGAATATATATTTAATATTTTAAATTAAAAACTATTTTCCGTTTCACTGAAACAGACGTTAAACACTTCTATGTTCCCTTCTTTCTTTCTTTCTTTCTTTCTTTCTTTCTTTCTTTCTATCTTTCTTTCTTTTCTTTCTTTCTTTCTTTTCTTTCTTTCTTTCTTTCTTTCTTTTCTTTTCTTTTCTTTCTTTCTTTTCTTTTCTTTCTTTCTTTCTTTCTTTGTTTCTTTTCTTTTCTTTCTTTCTTTCTTTCTTTCTTTTCTTTTCTTTCTTTCTTTTTTCTCACTGAGACCAAGTAGCGCATCTGATATGTCAGTGCCTTTTTTGCACGCGGTCATAACAGAATAGTCCATTATTTATGACACACTGGCTTGACGTAATGATCGTGCGAACTAACTAAGAAACTAACTAACGAAAGGAGAGACAAACAGAATTATAACAGAGTTGCTAGAGAAATATATGCAGGATGGGCGAATTAAAAGAAAACATAATTGAAAAGATTAATAAATACTGCAGAAATTTATAAATACCTGGGAAATAAAGTTCATTTTCTTTAAAATATTTTTTGTATATAAAATATCTAATAAAACAGATTTTATGTAATAAAATCATCACCATTTTAGGCAGCAATCATTATTTCTTTTACTTTGTTTCCTTTTTCAGCTGCAATATTTTACATTTTTTGTATATATGTATAACTGGACACTCTATTCGTGGATATCCGTCTATTAGGGAAGCTAGCCAATCCCTATTGCAGACGCTTGATCAGGCGCATTTGTGTTCGTTCCATACCCACAACTTTGCTGAAGAGACCTTAGTTACAGATTCTAGGAAAGAGCGTGTTATCTAGCGTGATCAACAATTTGAACAAGGCCAGCACGCTCAAGCTCCCCGTCACGATGACTTGTGACTTCATGCTAGCACAGCTATCGACGGCTCACAAGGGTTCTCTCTACCCAATTTCACCCACAAGCCTTGGGTCAACCTGTGGTATGGTTTTCAGGCACTTTCAAAAGGTGCTGCACACTGGGATCACCCTCCTCCAGTCCGATACCATCAGGGACTCTCCTTCCTGACAAATCGACCATGGTGACATTCGAAACCGCGTCTCATGCTCAGAATGTAAACGTTGGTCACTCGGCCACGTTTCCATTAACAGCCTTTGTATTAAACACACAGACAAACTGACACATATATCTTTACATTTGGCACGACTGAAATCCCCCCCTAATAAATATATTGAGTCAGTGGAACAATATATCTCTGCTTCACTAAGATGCTTTAGGTTCCAAAACATTGGACATTATAGGGATAGCTGCAGAAGTCGCCCAATATGTGGAAAATGTGGCCAAAAGGATTCAGACAATTCTGAAGAAGAATGTCACGATGAAATAAAACTTCCAGGAAAGACATCCAGCATACTCTTGGTCATGCGATTTCTGGAAAAAGGAAAGGGAGATTATCGAAGTAAAATACATAAGAAACATCTAATTTTCAGAAACAAGGCAAGTTTCCTACGCAAAGATAACGGAAAATAAGACTACAATAATGCCGGCCAGTCTGATAAGTACAGAGCCGTCATGGAGGATCTCGTACAATTAGGGCCAAATGATTGGCCCAAATTTCAAACTTATCTAAAACGTCTATATTTCAAGAAATTGGTGCAGGTTTAACCACAAAAGAAGGACAATTAAAGAACGGAAATAATAAATAAAGAAAAGAACTAAACAAAACGACAGATCAAACACAAACCAATCCTACTAAAAATACCAAATTTCCTACTAAACAAATGTCAAGACGATCTCATCCGTCCACCAAAACTCAAGAAATACAGACTGAAAAGCTTATCTCCCAAAAGAACAGAATCAGCCTAACAAAAGCAGGAAATCTACAACGACCAAATTCTTACAATAAAACCGATTTGACGAACTAGATGGCGGTGGAAAGCCATAACTCTCAAACGGCTAAAACGACAAAAAAAAAAAAAAGCTAGAAAAAAAGAAATCAAAACCACGTAAGTTAAAGGCCGAAAACGTTTAGACAGCCATGCGTAAGATAATTCAACGGAACTGCCACGGAATAAAGGCAAATATAAATAAACTGCTTTTGTTAATAACAGACCTATCGCCGGCGATTTGTTTGCTTTCAGGAAAGATTTCTTAAGCAAGCTGACAAAGTGAATATAAAAGACTACCAGCAATACAACCAAACACATGATGCTGGACTTCGTTCAGCTGGCGGTTCATCTCCCCTAGTTAGAAATGATGTACCCCAAAGTAAAATAAATTTGACAATTACTTTACAGGCGACTGCTGTTAAAGTGACCCAACATAGGCCAACAAAGATTTACTCGGTATATGTCCCACCTAATGAACGTGTAAATGAACTCTCTGCACCCTTTAAGATATTAGGAGACTTTAACTGTCACAGCTCTATATAAGACTGTAAAGACACAAACCAAAATGGATGGACTTCAGAAACAAATATAAACAACAATGATTTCTGTATTTAAACGATAAAACTCCAACGTATGTAATTCCACTTATTGGAAGCTACTCTGCGATATATTTATCCAAATGTGTTTCTAAAATCTATACGGATTTCTCTAGGGAGGTTCTGGCGGAGGTTCTGGCGGACAAGTCCGGTCTTGATGACTTCTGCAAAATTTAGAGCATAATGATAAAAATCCTCTCCGTTGGAAATTAGGCGGAGCGAAGTGGAAAGAATTTAAAAACCAATGTTCTGATAAACTAACTGAAGGTAAATCCATCAAAGACTTAAAACAATTCACGGAAATCCTTATATCTATAGCAAAAGAATGCATTCCAAAAAGTTGAGAATAAAAGAAAAACCGTAACAGACCTTGGTTCAGTGATGATTGTAAGGAAGCTATCAGGCTCAGAAGAGTAGCCTTTAACCTCTTATTTGTTACAATTTAAGCAACTTCGGGAAAAAGCACGGAAAATAACGAAAGCAAAAAATAATGTTGAAAAAAAAAAACTACGTTAATTCTGACACAAAAAATAAATCTATGTGGGATATAAGGAAAATAGCTAGTAAATATAGTAACACTATAAAATACCTCTCGATAAGCAACTGTAAAATAACCATCAAAAAGGATATCTCTGGTCAATTAGCTAAAACAATCTCTAAAGACTCATGGTAGCCAACAATTTTTGAAGCTCAAACAAAAGCGGATAAACAAAAATTAAACATTAATTCAAATACCGCTAAGAGCTATAAGCTACCATTCACTATAGAGGAACTAAATGAATCTTTAAACAAAACCCACAATAGAGCTATAGGACCATCAATTAATAAAACAGTGGCCCAACAATCATAACAATTGTTACTAAACTTGTATAACAACACATGGACAAGCGGCAATTTCCAGGTATGTGGAAACCGTCATTCATCATTCCTATTCCAAAACTTGGAAACGATAATACAGAACCTGAAAGCTACAGGCCGATATCACTAACGAGCTGCCTATATAAAACTATAAAGAGAATGGTCAACAATAGGTTGACTTGGTACATGGAAACTAACTGCCTTATCAGTGACTACCATCGTGCTTTTAGGAAAAAAAGGTAGTACCATGGGTCACTTAATACATCTAGAAGAATTTGTAAGTTAAACCTTCATTAAGAAAGAACATCTAATGGGAGTCTTTTTTTGACTTAGAAAAGGCGTACGATACAATGTGAACGTTTGTTATCTTGAAAGATCTGCATGAACTGGGTCTAAAAGTAAGGTTTTAATCCGTCTAGGAAGTATGTTGTTGGAACTGCAAGATCCAGAAGTAGTTCCACAAAGAAGTATTCTTTCGGTGACGCTTTTTTTATATAGAAATTGATTCCATAGTTAAAAACTTAATCCAAGGTGGGAAATGCTCTACATATGACGACGATTTTCTAATTATGTACAGATCTCAACATATGAATACCATAGAAAGACAACTCCAACAATGTCACAAAAAATATAAAAATGGGCCATTGAAAATAAATTTAATTTTTCCAAAACGAAAACCAAATGCCTACATTTCTGCAAATTAAGAAAACTGCAAAATGATCCATGTTTAAAATTAGCCGATGTTGTAGAATAAGACAAGTTTATAGGAATTATCTTTGATAAAAGATTAACGTTTGTTCCCCACCTAAAATAGTTGAAAACAAAATGTAGCAAATCACTATAACTTTTGTTTGTTGTGGTTCATACTAAGTTGGGGAAGAAGATCGACTAACAATAATCAAATTATACAAATTACTACTTCGTTAAAAACTGGATTACACTAGTTTCTTATACAGGGCGGCCAGAAAGTCGTACTTAAAGATTATCCTGTCATCAAGGCCTCAGATTAGTACATGGGGTTTTCAGCACATCTCCAGTAGAGAGATTATACACAAAAGCTAATGAAACTCCTCCACATTTAGGGCACATTAAACTGGCACTATAGTATTATATAAGAAATAAACTCATGCCCAACAAATCCAGCTTATATTGGTACATTTGAGCCAAATTACTGCGATCTATTCTGACAAAAAGATAATGCTATACAACCCTACGGACTCAGGATGAAATCCATTGCTGAAGAGTTAATCAAATCACTCTCAGATATAAAAGAAACAACTACTTCCAGTATTCACCTATGGACTATCAAACAATCCGACGTTCTGCTAGAATTACATAATCTCCCAAAACAAACAAAAACGCCCCTATTCACATTCCAGGATAAGTTTGAGGACATATTTGCAAACTTCTCTAACATTACACCCATGAATACAAACGGGTCAAAATGTGAGAACAGGATAGGTTGTGCAGACGTGATCCAGAATATTACAAAAAAAAAAAAAAAAAGAAAAAAAAAGGGGCGTTCCCAAAGGGAAGCTCTATTTTCACTGCAGAGTCTTATGCAATCAAGCTAGCTCTCAACATTATCTCGGAGAAAAAAATTCGTATTTTTTCGGACTCACTATCCGTCCTATTGGCTTTGAAGAAAAAAGATCCAACAACCCACACTATGAAAATATTATGCAAAATGAGCATTATGAACATGCATAAAGATATAAAAAATAGGTAGGATTCCTAGCCACATCGGAGTTAAAGATAATATTAAAGCAGGCCTAGCAGCCAAGTCGGCTTTAGATATAAATTTGGATACAAGGAATAAAATCCCATACACAGATTTTAAGGTGGTTATTAATACATACTTTTAAAAGTAATGGCAACTGAACTAGGACGATGACCCACACAATAAACTCTTTGAAATCCAGTCCGAACTAGGAGAATGGAAGTCAGCTCCCAGAAAATATCATAAGAAAGAAGTGGTACTGTCCAGCGTACGAATTGGTTATACGAGAATAACCCATCCATGTTTACTAAACAGATCAACTAAGAAGATCAACCAGTATGCAAAGCATGTAAAACGGCATATACTATTAAACATATATTGCTTAGACCTTGCTCTCTAAAAACAAAATTCTATAATATAAGCAATATGTATGAGCTGTTCGAGAAATTAAAAGTGAACGATATAATTTCTCAAAACAGTAGGGATTCTAACAAAAATTATAAACCAAATGAGAATGTAAAAATCAATTTCTCTACAAACCGTGTATCTGAAATGAATGTTGACCATGTTTGGCGTAGTCTCTGAATATGGAATCTAATGAAGTCCGTAATATGTTCAATATCAGAGTTTGGCAGTGATGATTCAGAGAAAGTAGCGGCTGTTAAGTAAGTCTTTAGGTCTTCGATATCAGGTTGGCAGTGAGGATAATTTTTGGGAGAAAAAACAAAATGGCTGCCTTTATACCCGTCGAATTTAATATTTTGAGCTTTCTGATTGGTTAACCCTTCTATTGGTGAACTATAAAATGAGTCAGCTCACTTTGGCTAGCTCACTAGTACATAAATATATCCAAAAAACAGCAACAACGAATACATAAATGAAATGAGAGTCTCAACAACAACCCTCCTTACAAAAGTATATCAATGAAACTGGATCTAAAAACTGTTTCCTTACAAAGAATATATATATTCTATTCATACGAACCTATTGTAAAAATCGTTTCGGCATTAAATAACCCATTGCAGTTCATAAAACAAACGAAATTAAACCGTTGATCACCTTGATAATAATAAACCAACGTTAGTTAAGTTGTAGACTGGTCTAGAAAATGCCTCATATTTCAGGTTAGAACATTTTCATGGTATTATCCAAACACAAATCACGCTACGATATGCTGCTGTTGATGTGTTACAGCAGCAATCACACCTACAAAGGGAAATAGCATTTTAATGTAGATTACGAAATAAAAAAGAAAGACACAAGAATAATAGAAATAAAGAAAGAAAAGAAAAGATTAAAAAATGGAATGTTGGGGAAAGAAAAAGAAGAGGAAAAAAGTCATATGCTTTGGGTTGTAGCGAAATTTCCTCCGGAAATTAGTTTATTTAGTGCTGTGAATTTTATTCTTTAGCAGCTCTTTATGGAAACGTTCTCATAATGTGTGAAAACTATTTAATTTAATGATTACACCTCTAGAGGAAACAACTTCAAGCGGCCTAAAACAATATAGCATAATCCCAATTATATTTAAGCGCTAAGTGTATTTAGATATGCGTACGTCAAAAATCGCTACACTGAATTGATTTTATTATACATTATCACCTATCTTTAGTGACAACCTATAAATACTTCTGGAAGAATGAATAATTTGATTGTTACACGGCTAATTTTTAAATTGCATATTTGAATCGTTTTCTTCACTGGAATAATAAGAAACTTTCTATTTGCATATTGAAAGCATCTTAATGATATAATTATTATATAAAAGCGATTTAATTATTAAAACAACCCTTAAAATGGACACTGGCGGTACCTAGTTTTCCTCATTTTCTATAACAGATCAAACATATTTGAGTTAATGGCTATAATCACTATTGCAAATCAAAAAAAAGGGGGATCGCCAACGTCCAGTAATTAAGAAAATTACTGAGAGAATAGATTGCTTGTTTGATTGATTCGTTTTCACGGCTTATCAACCCTTTTCAGATTATTTAAAGCCAGAAAAGTTTTTTACATTCTAAGACGTTTTTTTAAAAGATAATACTGGTTTAGTGATACAAATCTTACTTATTAACTCACAGCGGGGGGAAATGAGTTCGATTCCTTCCTAATCAGAATTCGATAAACAAAAAAAATATATAATGTGGATATAAAGTGGGGAATCAATTCTATATTACAGTCAATATATAAATTGATCCTTCATTTTGTGGCCACAGTATTTTCTATACATTTATATTCCAGATAATGCAAATGAATCTAAAAGACAGGCATGCGTAGCTAATTAATTAGTATTTAATTGATTGATTCATTTTCTGTGGTTTATAAACCCATTACAAATTATTTAAAGCTAGAAAATATTTTTAGATTTAAAGAATCTTTTGTAAATAATAATAGTATAGTGATACAAATCTTACTAATTAACCCATAATTGGGGGAGAAGAAGGGTATTTGCTCGTAAGTGAATATAACGAAACCAAGTGGAATTGGAACTCGGCACTTAAGAATTCTGAGTCATTATCCATTACACCACCTGCACATCCAAGCTTATTGCTCCTGGTGTTGTCCCGCGGTATTCCATCTTAGCATTGACCAGGTTCAACGATTTTCTAACGTTGGTGATTGTATGGGAGCCGGTATTTCAACGTGATGTGGCCGTTATCCAGAGAGCGTCTAGCTAGCATTTATATGCGATATTTTCTTCTTGTAGAGTACTTTCAAGAGATAGGTCTCTGCCATTTTTAATTTTTTTTCTCATTCTTTGCCTCTTCCTTGAAATAACTATCCAATCTGACTTTCTCTTTGGATTTTTTCTTTTTCTGTGGTATTTGACTGTTTAAATTTGAGTTAAATTTCACATTTGAATCGTTCATCATTATTATTACAATTATTATTATTATTATTATTACAATTAATCTTAATATTTAACAGATATCGTGTTTTTATTATTTTCTTTCCTTTTTTAACCTGCTGCTACTGGGCATTTACTCATGATTCTAGGGACAGACCCCTCCTCCTACTATATGTTTTTACCTCTTCCTCTTAATATACTAGAATGTCAGTTAAATATGGCATGGTCTACAAGTTCTGTTTCCCGTCGATCGACTTTTTAAATAAGTTATCTAAGTATCCATTCTTTAATATAACTTAACTTGAAGTCTATCCCAGGACTGATTTTCTCCATATAACGTCTTTTCAGAGGTAAGTCTCTTCAATTTTTAACTCTTTGTTGAATTTCTAATTTACATCTTGACTTCAACTAAGTTTAAACTTAGTACCTCTTTTTTTATTGGTGTATTGCATCTCTGCCATTTTGGCAACTCTGATCATGTGGGAGTGTCTGTAAACATCTGTTTCCATTCCCCGCCAAACAAGAACTTCCTACCAACAGGATATCTTTCTGTTATCAGCAAAGGTATTGGGGCTCGTTCCGTGATTTCCTTCGTGACGTCCCTTGCAATGAAGTTTTTAATGTTCCTGTTCAAAAATGCGCATCATCGATTTTTTCATTCCAGCAAGAAATTCCACGTTACATCGTGTTTATCTCCTTGCTTCTCACCTGCATGCTCAGCCGCTATAGCCCACAGGAATCACTACTTCCGGTTGTACCAGGGCGACACGTCTGATTGCAACAGACGTTTCTTTGTCTTTGCTCGTAAAGAAAGCAAGCGTGTTCTGAAAGGATCAGGGTTTGGTTCTAGAGATTATTGGCGGCTCTGCAAGAATGTGCGGAACAACATCAAATCATCAATCCCTCCTTTATTCAATCAATTTGAAGTGCTGAATTCTACAGCAGATAAGGTTGAATGCTTTGCTCAGAAATTATCTTCTAACACAACACTCGACTCATTTGGAGTACCCACAGCCCTATTCCCCCAGTCGGACAAATGTTCTACTGAGTGATTGCCATTAGTCTCAGAAATCATTTCTAAATTAGATTTCCATAAGGTAAGCGGAGTTGAATGGATCTCAGCCATCGTCCTAAAGAAATGTGCTCCCCAACAGGCTGCAGTTTCTACAAACTCGAAAACTATTGCCTCGATCCTTCGTGATTTCTCTGTCTTGGGTAAAACGTTAAACTACATCCGCGTCCGGGGTAAGACGATAAATTACGTCCAGCAGCAAGGAGGTTTTGAGGAGCGTGGAACCACCTCTTAATTGCTGGTGTTCCCAGGTCCACTCTGATCCGGGGCGGTAGCATCTGTTAGGGTCCCAGCTATGGGCAAATAGTTAACTATTACCAGCAATACCTTTTTGGAAAAATTATTACCAGCAATACAATTTTGAGGGAAAAATATTAACAGCAACAGATTTTTGACAAAACAAAATATTACCAGCAATAAAGAATTTTGTCGGCATTGAGTAGCCCACTGGGGTTGGTGTCCCGTGGTACAAAATAAACCAAACCAATCTAAACCAAAGAATACATATTCTGTTCATACGAATCTATCCTAAAAATGTTGTCGGCATTAAATAACTCATTGAGGTTGATATGCCGCAAAACAAATTAGACTAAACCTAAACCAAACTTTGTTGCTTGTTGGAAGTCCTCCTATCCTATTCCTGTTTTTAAGAACTCTGAATAACTTTCTGACTCCAATAACTATATTTCTATTAGTCCCCTACCGTTTTTTGGCAATGTATTCGAGGCTTTAATCAATACTGAAGTGTTTAAGCATCTTACTTCTCACGACCTACTCTCTGACAAACTATACGGCTTCCGTTTTGCCACGTCTACCGCTTATGTGCTAACGGCCATCACTGAATATGTATATCAAACTCTTGATCATGAAGGTGAAGCTTGGGCAATAGATCTACATATCTCGATGGAGTTTGACAGTGTTTGGGACGCTGGTCTTCTCCGTACGTACTAGGGGTACGGTTTTATTGGACCATTGTTTGATTTAATCCACTCATTTCTATTAAATCATGAAATGAGGATCATTTTGAACGGGCTCGCTTCCAGATCCTTTAACACGAACGCGTGTGTCCCGCAAGGCTCTCTCCTGGGTACTATGCCGTTTCTTATTTTCATGATTCACTTCTAACTCAAAACTCGACATATTCGGGCGACCCATACCTGACTTCCACAGTAGGACAGAGATTTTCGAAATTAGTCTCCCATTAGACACGCGGAGGTGAGGAGATCTGAGCCATCGCCGTAAAGAAATGTTCCAGAGCTGGCTTTAGTTCTCTCCAAACTATCCAAATATTACCTCGCTGCTTCCTGCTTTTCAGTTTGCTAGAAGACTTCCTCTGTAGTTCCTGATTTTAAGAACTCAGGAGAATCTTCTGACCCCTCTTACTACCGCCTTATTAGTCTCCTACCGTTTTTCGGCAATGTATTCGAGGCTTCAATCAATGCAGAAGTGTTTAAGCATCTTACTTCTCACGACCTACTCTCTGACAAACTATACGGCTTCCGTTTTGCCAGGTCTACCGCTTATGTGCTAACGGCCATCACTGAATATGTATATCAAACTCTTGATCATGAAGGTGAAGCTTGTTGTGGTTACTGGGATGACATTAACAGTGTCGGCAGCTCAATAATTCCACCACGCTTATTCTTCTTCTTATGTAAACAAGAAAAAATAGCGAATTAGACGTAATTGTAATGATTTAAAATTCTCTAATTTTCTGACTAAATTAAGTGAGTGAAATTTTAATTTCTCGAAATTTCATGAAATTAAGTAAGTAGCGGGTAACTTTGAAAAAAAAATTGAATATAATTTAATTCGTGTGTGATTAAGTCATGAAAATTTCATTAAAATCCGACAATTATTTCATTTATGTAAGAATTTTAAGTGTTTTCTTTACCGCAAGAAAAACGTTAAAATTTCTTTTCGTAATTTTTGCCGCTGACGCATGAAAAAACAAAATTATTAACAAAACCTGGAACGTGCTAGAAATGATTAAAAACATTAATGAAATAAAAAAACAACAACTTTGCTCTTTCCTCTTAGTAATAACATAATCATTTGTTATCACAGTATGCTCTTTTTTCCTGGTGTTATCTCGTTTTAGTGGTCGTATCTAACATTAAGCAATCAAGAAATCACTATGCTGAATTACTACTGATGTGGTTACTGGGATGACATTAATAGTGTCGGTAGCTCAATAATTCCACCATGCTTATACTTCTTATTATGTAAACAAGAAAAAATAGCGAATTAGCAGTAATTATACACGGAGTTATCTCCCTTAAATGTTTTGTTTGTTGTAATTTATATTTAACTAGCAGCATGGCCCGGCGTTGATTCAAAAATCGTACAACAATCGCTATCACTTGACTTAAAATATTTTTGCCCTTCCTTGCCTTTAAAGGAGTGCAATTTGCCGTGCTGATGTTGCTACATGCCTTACTTCTTGCCTATCTCACACTGCGAATTTTTTCTAAGCTCTAAACTAAACATTAAATCTGTTACGAAAAAAGAACTAAACAAAATGAACACAAAATGATCAGCTTTAAAAAAGGATTCGAAACTGGAAAAACCGAATGAAAAAAAATGTTAACCACAGATACTTTTTCACACCCAACACAGTTCTGCAGAATCAGAATCAACGTTGAGTTTAAGCAAGCGAATGAACCAATTGCAGTAAAGTGCCATGCAGATTTAAAGTTTCCCACTTGTGGCGAATGCAGCTATCGATTTTTTTTTGCATGCTAGTATGCTAGTTAATATTCGTGTCAGTCAGCTGTTGGCTCTTACGCTGGCCAATAGAATCTTCCTGCCTATTCGTGGCAGTCAGCTATAGGCTCTCACTCTGGCCAGTAGAAAATGGCCGCAAACTACATGAAAACTGCCGTAGAAGCATGAAAAAATCGATTACTTCCACTATCGATGGGAGTTGGGAAATGCAACGCCGGTCTTGGTCTTCCCGCTAATTTGGAGCATGTGCATGTAAATTTTGGTGCAAATCCTTTCATTCGTTACACACCCCCACACACATCCTGTCTTTTATAGATAGATATTAAATATTACTCGGAAAATGGTTCCCAACTGAACTGGAATCGTTTTCTTATCTGAGTAAGAGCATTTTAATCGTATGCTTACAAAGGCTGAGCTACAATGTGATGTTGCTATGTTATAAACATGCAAACTGTATCATTATTATACAGCTTTTAAAAAAATAACCAGAAGAAATATTATAACCATATTAATTAAATTGATTTGGTTCGTTTGGTTTATTTTGTCTTACGGTATATCAACCTCAATAGGTTATTTAATGTTGTCAAGCCTTTTCAGGATAGATTCGTATAAATAGAAGATGTATTCTTTGTAAGAAATCAATTTGTAGATTAGGTTTCTATTAAGTATTTTTGTAAAGAGGGGTTTTGTTGAGAGTCAAATGTATTGCAGGTAATATTTTTCTACAAATATCTATTTTTTTTAGACTTTCATAGTGTTTTGACCTCAGTTTTTGTGTTAACTATTTGCCCATAGCTCGGACCCTAACAGTTGCAACCCCCACGGATTAGGGCGGACCTGGGAACAACCTCAATTAAAACCTCCCGATTAGACACCTTGCTGCCGGGTGTAGTTTATTGTCACACTGCTATATAGGAATAAAGTGTCGCTGCTGACACTGGAGTTTGAACACAGATCACCAGAAAGTAAACACAGGCGATCCCATTTTTAATGAGTAGATCACGTGATGGCAAAAGGAATGTATATATAAGAATTAGCGTGGCATCTAATGGATCACCATTTCTATTCTATCCTCTATTACTATACGGATTACTATTTCTATACTATCCTCTATCTCCATACTATTCACTATACTATTTCTCTATACTGTTCAATATGCGGATTACTATTCGGTGGCTACTTTTCGAGCGAGAATTATCGAACAAGTACTATTAGTGTGAGTGTTATTCAAAGGCGACTGACACCAGTATTGTTCAACGGCTTATCTATAGTTGTATCTGCGATTACAGCGTTACTGTATTTGCACTGATCTTCTAAGCGTAGCTTAGATGTGGCACAAGGCCGAAAGTATGGGGTGCCCAGTGAGGTGCCGCATACTTTCTCTAGTCGTAACTGTTTTAGCGAGACAAGATTGCTAACCATTGCACCACACCGAGGTGCCTATGCTGTTACTATAGTTGTATCTGCGATTACAAAGTCTCTACTACAACAAGCATTAAGAAAGTGACAACGAGTATTGGTTGACATAACAAAAGTGACAACGCGTATTCGTTGACATTACAAAAGTGACAACAAGGGTTCGTTGACATCACAAAACATACCCAGGACTGATGTTAATTAAAGAAAAGAAGGAAATTTTCTATTATAAAACGAATCTAAATGACATATTCTCTAAAATGAAATTTGCATGCAGATGAAGTATCTTCTTTTCATTTCTCCAACATGGCACTAAATGCCAGATAATTTCCATAGCGGTGCACTGTAGACCTGAGGCAACAGAGATGAGTTCTGTAGAACGATGCTTATAATATCATGGATGGAACACGTGAACAGCGAAGAAGTTTTAAGGAATGCGAGAACAAAGAGGCCATGTATAATCTGTTTAGCTTTTTGGAAGACATCTTTTACTATTCCAATGCATCTTCGGATTTCGGTGTCATATTTCCCGTATTCTCTTAAAACATTTCCAAGATCAGTGGTTCTT
Source organism: Acanthosepion pharaonis (assembly GCA_903632075.3). Lineage (NCBI taxonomy): Eukaryota > Metazoa > Mollusca > Cephalopoda > Sepiida > Sepiidae > Acanthosepion > Acanthosepion pharaonis. Next base: position 1,864,719 of record CAHIKZ030005375.1, read on the forward strand.
AACCTCGTTGGCGGTACTGAACCCTGAATTTTTCATCCGTGCATTTTTTTTTTCATATAAATTTATTGCTCTGACAATTATCTTTTAGAAGCAACGCGTAATCAACTTGATATATTTATGAAATCTCTAAATCTGGATGTATATATATGTATCGAGAATCATATGTCTGCAAGCCCGACCTTGTGTCAAACTTGAATTTTAGTTGTGGGTTATTAACTTGATCTTGCGTCTTTTATTGGCAGACGTTTGTAAATCTGAATAAGAGAGCTTCTGTTGCCATCGGAAAAAAATCAATTATTGCGATTTCTGTTAAATTGCTGAACAAGAACCTAAAAAAAAAAAAAACATACAACTGTCCGTTCGCAGGCGTCACTGTATTATAATTAGACATCATTTTTCTCTTTGTAATGGCGAGAAATTATTGAAAATAATTTATTTTTTTTTTGTTTAATGGGGGACAGGGTTAACGCGATAATTGGTTCTATTATTTTAAAAAAAAACAAACAAAAAAAACAGAACAAATCTTTGTTATATTTTAATATTTCAAGATTCAAATTGTTATAACACATTTCCTTGTAGACACTCAGAACCAAATGATCATGCTTGTCATCGTTTGAGCGTACGCTGGTTGTTTGTTTTTGTTTAGTGGCAGATCAATAACTCTATGGGTCATTTTACACATTTTTTTCAGAAAATTATGGTTTCAGGGATAAAGTTTACTAATAAATAGTTGGTGGGAAAAGAGGAGATTTCATACCTTTCCCAAGGGTATTTGCTAATTAATAGTTGTGGGGAGAAAAGGAGAATTCATACCTTTCCCAAGGGTATTTTCTAATTAATAGTTGTGGGGAGAGGAGGAGAATTCATAACTTTCCCAAGGGTATTTGTTAATTAATAGTTGTGGGGAGAAGAGGAGAATTCATACCTTTCCCAATGGTATTTGCTAATTAATAGTTGGGGGGAGAAGAGGAGAATTCATACATTTCCCAAGGGTATTTGCTAATTAATAGTTGGGGGGAGAAGAGGAGAATTCATACTTTTCCCAAGGGTATTTGCGCGTAAGTGAATATAACGATCTCAAGTGGAATTCGAAATCGGCTACCCGATTAACAATTTCAAGCCGTTATCAATTACACCACCGGCACATCCAAGCTTATCGCACCTGATATCCCCAAGAGGTAACCCATCTAGCTACTGACCAGGCTCGACATTGCTTAACTTCGGTGACCATACGGAAAACGGTGTTTCAACGTGGTATGGCCATAAGCCAGGTTAGCGTACGTACGATAGTTTTACTAGACCTGGAAGACTGATAGTTTAAATAAAAGTGTTAATGATGAAGAAGATCAGCAAATCGTCAAAAGATTAAAATATGTTTTTTGTTATTATGTTGGTGCATAATTATCAGGCGTTTTTAAACAATATTTATTATGGAAAAAGAAACATAACAATTTAACAATAACATTTTTAAATACCTATGATTATCGACATGCATCCTTATAACCTGAAACTAAAATATTTTTTTATTTAAAGAAAAATAAACAAAACGGCAATTTTTATCAAAAAATTACTCGCCTACAAAAACGCCTGATAATTATGCACCAACACAAATAAAACATTGATTATTAATAGTCTCCCAACACAAAACTCAAGAGCTATTCAAGGCATAGGTTTACTGAATGAAATGTGTAATCTGAGCGTAAAATGTAGAATATGTATGGTGATATCGAGGACATATAATGATTGACTCTTAACTTGAGGAGGTTAATATTGTACTGGTTGAGTAAATATCCACGTAGGGTTTGGTTTCTTTAACGGCATATTAACTTCTTATGGGTTGTTTAATTCCGAGATTTAACTTTATAGGATGCTTAGTTGATTGTTATTTTTAAAAATATTTTGAAATTTTTCTCTTAAATGGATACAAAGAAGAACAATTATACATACAATCAGAAAGATACAGTTTAAAATTTCTTGGACACGGAACGGCGAAGTAGAACTTGGAAAATTTGACACTCAAAGGGACAACGGAAAACAGCGGGCCACCTACTTGACGTGCTTGTGTAAATATTTAAGAGAATAAAGGAGACAGGTAGTAAAGAGTCAAATACAGATAAAGGCTACGAAGGATAGGAAATTGTGGAGAGCCATGATCGGCCATGTCCTATAGTGGCACGAGGGAGATGAAAGAAAAAAAGAAAATTATAAAGAAAGAAAAATTCTTCAGAGAGGGAATGGACACATCTGACGACTCTTTCACGACGAAAGAGGGAACTACAATGCACAAAATATTAATTTGGTTTGGCTTTGGCACATCAAATCCTTATGGGTCATTTAATGCAGAAATTTAATGTTCTTGGGAGCTTTGGTAATATTGTTTTTCAAAATTGTATTGTTGGTAATATTAGTTTTCCTTTATTGCTGGTATTTTTTTTTTTACTATGAAAATTTATTGTTGGTAATTTGACTACAAAAACTTATTTTTTATATTTTCATAATAATTTTGCCCATGTTTGGCGGTCCAGTAGAACCCATAGCTGGGACTCTAACAGGTGCTACCACCCCAGGTCTGGGTGGACCTGGGAACAAAAGCAATTAAGAGGTGGTCCCACGCACCTCAAAACCTCCCTTACTGCCGGATGTAGTTTATCGTCATACCCAGGACATATCCACATAGGGAATCTGTTATATAAAGTAACGGTTCTTAAAAAAACACTGACGATTTCCTAATTCAGCCAGAATTTAGGTTAACAGAATTAATGTTACTTTTAACGGTTAACCTGATGGCTGAAAAAGTAATTTTCCTATTGAAACTACGGATATACCTGTACTCCACTTAGTTTAAACGTTTTCGCTCAGTCGTTCTGAAGACAAGAATTCTGTGATAAGAGAATTTATATAATATATATATATATATATATATATATATATATATATATATCTATATATATATATATATATATATATCAAGTATGTGGTGCAGTTCAATTTACATTACATGAATCATTCATACAAAAAACAGATATAGAAGCTAATGATTTAAATGGCGAGAATATATCTTCGCAAACAAATTTAATAAAGTACATTAACCCCGAACCTGTAGATGAATGTTATGATCTCTATTTATAAATTCCAGTTGCATAAGGTCTTTTTTAGTTTTTTACAAGCTTTCATCTGTTCCTACAGACATCTTCAGGTATGGAAATAGATTTGTATTTGTTTTTTACTTCTCGTTAATAACAGGACAACGAAAATATAGATGTAATCCGAAAAAATGTTTTAGAAATGTGTTATTTTTAATTTTAAGAATTTTTTTGGAGCGTGCGGTCGCAGCGCTGAGGTTGAATTTTTAAATTTTAAGATTGTGCGTTTTTGTACTAATATGGTAATAGGAGAATTCTTTTGTAATGGTAGGTTTTTCAGTCAATGTGGCATGAACTAAATTGTTCAATAAATACAGGAATGTCACAGTTATTATCCGAAAGTTGCACGTCGGATCAGTTATTTTAATATCAAGTATGTGGCGCAGTTCAATTTACATTACATGAATCATTCGTACAAAAAAAAGATATAGAAGCTAATGATTTAAATGGCGAGAATACATCTTCGCAAACAAATTTAATAAAGTACACTAACCCCGAACCTGTATATGAATTAAAAAAAATCAGAAAAATAGGCCTCTCAACTCCAGTGTTATCGGTTTTTGTTGTACATATGAAGGCTTCCTTCCTAACCTTTTAAAGTAGTGACAGCTTGATTATATCATTCGAGTTAAATAGTGACAGCTTGATTATATCTACGAGTTAAATATGAAATCCATTTTAGTTATTGATGCTCTTGAGACTGCTCAGTCGGTGTGGTATCTGTCATTTGGTACAGATCTCCGTTTACAATTCTGTAGCGCCAGTACACGAGGTTTTAAAAAGGGCAGTAGCTGCTAAGATCTAAAGGTTTCACTGGCTGGAAGTTATTTTTTCATTTGTAAACCTCTAGGGTCGTAGCGGCAGCATATGCCCTGCAGCAGCAGCAGTAGCAGCAGAAATGGTGTTTTCTGGGCAATGGTAGACTTATAAATATGTAAGATAGATATTGGCGAGAAAATTTGCATAGCAACCACACAATGAACAAGTTTTCCTATCAACAGGCCTAGCCATTGTTTCCATATTGTATTTGTATTTCCTGTCAGCGGAACACGTTAGGCCGAGAAGAAAGAAGTTTCTGGACGTAAGCATCGGCAATATTGTTCGAACTGCTTCTGTCAGATGATTAAAAAAGAGTAGTTCTTTTTTTTGGAAACATTAACCGTTCATTTCTTACTTCAGTTAACAACAAATTGTAAGTCATTTTTTAAATCTCAAGTTGGCAAGCAAATTCATAAAAAAACTAGTGCTTTTTGTTTTTAATTTTTATGGTGGTTCTTTTGCTATGCTAATCGAGCTAAAGTGGGCACATTGAGGTCGCTTAGAACAGATTGACCGTGAACTCTATTACGCATGCATATTAAGTCATAAATCTCTGACTCCTTTCCTTTGTCTATAGCAGTGCTTAGAAGAAAAGTTCCATCAGTAACCATGACTTGTGCAACAGTTTGGGGACGAACACAATATTCCCCAGGTTCAACAACCAAAATATTTCCCAGATCATGGCCCTTGCAACTTTTTCCTCTTCACAAACCAAATTCTACTTGAAAAGAGCAAGGTTTCAAGACGTTGACGAAATCCAAGAAAATACGACGAGGCAGCTGCTCGATACCCACATAAAGGAGTTCTAAGAATGCTTCCATCAATGAAAACGACGCTGGATAATGTGTGTAGATTCAGCAGCGGACTTCGTGGAAGGAGACTAAGTTCCGAATTGATATGTGTTGTATTTTCATAGCACAAGTCCCGATACTTTATGATCAGTCCTCATTTCTATCAGGTTTCTTATAATTTTTCGTTTGACTCGTGGTTATTTTGTAATTGGTCACTACAGAACAGTTTAATGGAGTATATTTTATCAGTTATAAAGAAACTTTACAATCCAGCAATTCAAAGTTTACGCTATAAAATCGTTTTGAACAACTTATTTTCGTAAATCATTCGGAATAATATATATCAATATATTTAATCATATAAAATAAATAAATAATAAATAAGTAATAAATAAAATAGATAATCATATAATAAAATAAATAAATAATAAATAAAATACACATATAATAAAATAAATAAATATTAAATAAATAATAAATAAAATATATAATCATATAATAAAATAAATAACAGATAAAATAATCATATAACAAAATAAATATATAGAATCATATAAAATAATAATATAAATCTATTTATTTATATGAGTAAAATATCGTGCGATTTTATTTATATTATCAATACATTGAATGAGTTAATATCTATGCTTAATAGAATATGTATAAAAACCTGTTTTGACGGTGTCAGCTTTTATTATGCTAGTGCAAAATATTTTTTGTATATATAAATTGTACAAAATATGGCTTTCAATATTTGACGAGAGCAGTAATTGTTATCATTAGATTTATTAACTTCTAATTCTTGTCGATGTTGACACTTATTTTATCTAATAAAAGCATAAAATATTACGTCAAATAATAAACCTTTGAAATTATTTCAAAATCCATCCTTTGTAATCAAACAACCATTCTTGTCGAAAGTCCTTTTCATTGCTAATAACACCCACACACACACATATATATATATATATATATATATATATATATATATATATATATATATATATACACACACACATATATGAATATATACTTTAAGACATTTTATGTTTATACATTCTTTTTATAGTTACATAAAAAATAAATGCTCTGTTTATACTAAACAGTATTAAACAACATTTACCGGTCTGAATGTCCGAGAAATTTTCATAGAAAATATTCGTCCTCTGACAGGATTCGAACCTGTATCCTATACGGAACCGTCATTTAGCTTGACGTGCCTTAACCGATTTGGCTACAGAGGAACGTTCGGTTAGCAAGGTTCCGTATAGGATACAGGTTCAAATCCTGTCGGAGGACGAATATTTTCTGTGAAGATTACTCGGACATTCAGGCCGGTAAATGTTGTTAATACTGTTTATTATAAACAGAGAATTTACTTAAATATTTGTATCTATAAAAAAAGAATGTATAAACATAAAAATATCTTAAAATAATAGTCGGACTTTGTCCATTTGATAATATATATCTATATCTATATATCTATCTATCTATATATATATATATAGATAGATAGATTACTCAAATATCAGTATCCACTAAAATATAACGTATAAAGTAATAAAAATCTGTCAATCTGAGCGGATATGAATATTTTGTGTAATTTAATACGTGAAGAATTTCGCTTAAAGGCACGTTTCAGACTTTGCTCAATTGGCAAGGCTTGCTTCTTTATGGAGTTGGTTAATGTACCTCGGTTCTAACGACAGTGTCCCTGTACCCAGAGAGATGCAGGTTAAAATCCTGTTGAAGTTGGCATATTTTTTTAAAAATTATTTCTCGAATATTCAGCTCCATAAACGATAATAAGTAAATATGGTGTTTAATTAATAAAGGGAGCGTTTACTCAAATATGAGTATCCAATTAAATTAACTTTTAAAGTATTATATATCGATCTGTTATTATACATCGAGCATTGTTTTATTACCATCAGCACTCAATGTGCGATAGTTTATATATATATATATATATATATATATATATATAAGTAATTCATCTACAAGAAACCTCAACAGAATTGCAGAAAGCACTGGACGGCCATTTCGTCCTGTATTTGGGACTCATCAGCAGTGCGCATCCACTACCGAGAATTGAAACCCGGACAGTTACGTTAACAGGCAAACGTCATATTTTTTCTATATTTGAGATGATTTTCTTATTTTTCAGTATGTATTTAAATATAAAATGTCTAATTTCTGGATGAATTATCAGATAAGTTTTTGCGGTATGTCAGTGCCATAGTTTTCAAGTATTGATACACAAATAAACCATATATATATATATATATATATATATATATATATATATATCACTTGAGGTATTGTAACTATTTCTATTGTTCGGGCTGTTGTCTTATCCTTATCTCCAAGGGCACATGGCCCAGGGGATGAAAGCGTTGTTTGAATTAATCCCAAACGAATTTGACCCGAAGAGTTGCGTGTTCAATACATAGCCACACCACAGGGGAACAAAAACCTGGGGAGTTGGATTACTATAGGTAATTAACTGAAAACTGAGATATGCAGAAACGGTATAGCACGTGAAATAATAACAATCTAGCCCCATAAACTAAAGGGTTCTTATCGAAATTCCAACGTATATCACCTGAAGAAGGACGGAAAGCACATTGATCGAAACGTCATGAAGATGAGAATAACAGTCCGAACAATGTAAATAGTACTTATATATATATATATTACATTTTTATGTTTATACATTCTTTTTTATAGATACAAACATTTAAGTAAATGCTCTGTTTATAATAAACAGTATTAACAATATTGTCATAGAAAATATGCGTCCTCCGACAGGAATCGAACCTGTATCCTATATGGAACCGTCATATAACCTGACGCACTTTTACCGATTTCGCCACAGAGAAGCGTTTCGGTTAGCAAGGTCGATTTTACTATTTTTAAACTACAATTTTCCATGATTTTCTCACGTACATTCATATATGCTCGATGCATATCCAAATGTAAACAAATGACGTCACACATTATGAAATGGACGACGATTAAAAAAATAAAAAATAATGTATAAACATAAAAATGTTTTAAAATAATTGTCGAACTTTGTCCATTTCTAATATATATATATATATATATATATATATATATATATATATATATATATATATATATAAGGTATATTTAGACGGTAAGACTTCGTACAACTGATTTTTGGTCAATTCAACTGACATGGTCTGTTCGCTTAATTTTCTATTGCATTACCCAAGATTGTTCAAATAGTTACTATATTATTATTTTACGTTAATAGGGACCTCTTGACATTCAATGATATTCATCTTTCATTCATCGATTTTGCTTCGTTCCGTAAACAAAACCATTGCCAATCGGCGATGACATTAAAAGGGAGATAACTAGTTATTTTCAATGAGATACAATATTATATATAGTTACATATATTGCTGGCGAAATATTTCGAGGAACTTTTTGTAGATTATTTGCACAAGCAAACACATAGTTTAAAATATTCCGTTTCAATAATAGACGTCTTTGTAAATGTATTCTCCTGTAACATAACACCAAAAACCGAGAAAATGTATTATAAACTCTAATGCTTTATAGAAATTTGGTATTGTCTAGATTATTATTATTATTGATTTTTTTATTGTATTGATGCGGCATTCACCCTGGGCGGATTGAGCCGGCTTCTTCCTGTTGTGAGAAGAAGATTCTTGGGATAAATTACAGAATTAGGGTACCCAGGCCTACTCGGATAACGTTCTTGCTTGCCGCGGGGTTCCTACAGACGCAGAGACAGGAACGACCAGAAGCCGCCGGCTGCCGATGCAGACGCTCCTTGGATTTTCACCAGAGCCCTTGTTAGCCGGCGTGTGTCAGACCTGTCCGCCTTTGGTGGTCCCTACCAGGAACGAAGTTCCGGACGGCATAGCTCTGACACTACCGTTTACACCCCCCACCGACTGTGAGGTAAGGGTTGGACTTTGGGGGCTTACAGTACCCGGTGTTCCCAAGCGGTCCCCCATCTAAGTACTGACCTGGCTCTACGATGCTTAACTTCGGTGATCGAACGTGAACCGGTGTTTTTCAGCGTGATTTGACCGTAATTGTCTAGATTGAACATATAGCGAGAAAATAGTTGAGATTGAAAAAGAAAGAATATACAAAGAATGATAAATCAAAATGCAATGCTCATGAAACAATTTTTGGTGTTGAACATAATCTCTTTCAGGACGTGGACGATTATGGTTCTCCCCTAATTCCTATCCCTGCAGAGCCCTAAATCAGTGCCGGTTCTTTCCCTCCATTTGCACAACTAGTTACTCGCTCCTTCGCCCCTGTTCCTCATGCTTTTAAAAGTCTTGTGAATGCCAACTTCTCCAAAACTCTTTCCACATTATGTGTTCTAGAAATTTCAACTCTCTCTTTCTGATTCTAAGCATAAGCGCCCTTTTTGTTTCCATTTTCATTTAAACCGTATTGTTACTCATATGTTTAGTCCCTGGTTTTCTCAGTATCCTTTTATAGAAATCACATTTCTGTTGCTTCAAGTTTCTTCTAAAATTTATGATGAGATTGTCCATCATTCATTGCCATATAGTATATATTACGTAACATTTCAGTACTCTTTTCTTTGTCTCTAGTGAAATATTTCCGTTTTCTAATACTTTGCTTATATTTTGGAAGGCATTTTACTCTATTTCAATGCGTTTTCAGGCACCATATTTTCTGCCCTCTGCTAAAACACTTTCCAGATATTTAATTTTTTTGGCAAAATTAAAAGTTAGATTTTGACAATATATTTAATATATTCGGATGATTTTTGGAATTATAAGGTAAGGCTTGGGGATTTTACGACACATTAAAACGCTGTTGGGTCATTTGATATCGAATTTTCATCAATCACCTAGTGAGGATTGAAGTTACTAATTAGTAGTAACGAGCCTAGCTACGCTAAACATTACCTCACACCGAGGAGACTGGATAAAAAGGGACGCTGAAAAACTCTCAGCTCAACCGATATAGACCTGGTTGTGGAGTTAAAACTAGCGAACTGGGTTTGCTTTTAATACGGCGGTATAATATAAGATTAAAAAGATTATATTTCAGGTGATAAGATTATATTTCAGGTGATTATGTCTGGAAAACAAAACCTGGTAACTTAATGCACACAGAGTCTGTCTATATTTCTGAGATGAGGTATTATATACATTATTTACATTAGTCGGACTATTTTCCTCATCTTTGTCGCCATATTTGTCACAACGTTTCGGCCGTTGTACGCTCCGGCCTTTTTCAGGTGGTTGGAATTTCGAACTGAACCCTTTATTTCGCTCACTGGGGTAGACTGTTGTAGTTCCACGGGCCATGTCTAATGGATGTCAGTTATCAGTTATCTCCTGTTAATTTTCCCTCTGAAAGTTCTCCACTGCCTTAACCGGGTATTGAACTCACACTCTTTGGGTCTGTTACTGGATCTAACCAACGCCTTTATCCACTGTGCCATGTGTCCTTGAGGCACACATTATAATTTTGTCAAGCGTCGTGACGTTTGTTTTCTAATCATTTCATCCCAAGCAAGGCAATAGAGCCACTAAGAAGCAAGGGATTACTGAGCGTGAGTGAATATGAGAAAAAGAAAACAACTATTAAGGAGAGTGAACAATAAAAGAAGAGGAATTAAGAAGACAAGATAACATTTATATTACATTTAAATTTTTAAGATCAAAGTTAACTCGGAAGTTGAGTGACAGTTCTATAAGCAGGAAGGAGAAGAAAGATAACTATTTGCATTAATTTTATCGATACATCTAGTTCTTTCGACTATAAAATGATCAAACCATTCCATCAATCTACACGGTGCCCCGTAAAAAGCGGTGAATTCAGAAAGAAATTCATTCAGCTATTCATGCACAGAGTGTAGTTACTCGAAAATATTCGCCTGGATGTTTAACACAATGTTGTAAGCGTGATAACCAGGAGGCAGTAGTTTCATTCAAGGTCATGAATATTCAAGAAATTTGTTCAAGGACTATTATTTATGAAAGATAAAACAGTGATAATAAATTTGCCGCATTTTTTTTTTACAAGGGACCCCTGGTATTACGCTTAAATTCATGAAGTCGACGTTCCAAACATGCCATAAACAAGTGAAGATATACATTTATATACATTTAAAAGGCAGATATACATTCTTTCTATACAAACACGATGAATTGTAAAAAATAAGCCTATATCAACAGAAACATTGCTTATGTATGGTAATTTGAAAAATTTGAATTCGAAATAAATAATGCAAACGAAATATTTATTAAAATATGAAATTTAAATATTCACGTTATTGTTACGGACACTGTGTTAAATTGAATTCATATTTGTGTTTGAATTTTTTTTAGTGGTTTATGTCGGAGAGTTGGCTCAAGAAAAAATACTTTTGTATTATTAAATCTTCTGTAAAATTACTGAAAAATGTTCATATGTAAGCGCATGCGCATATAAACACAGGCACACGCACACGAAAACTAATAAGCCTCTTCTTTTACTCTACTTAAATGTACATGAAGATCAAATTACATTATCTCCTTGTATGTGCCGTGTCAGTAAAGGACGTGAAATATCATGGCACTCCACAACTTCCTATATTTTTAGCGCTAAGTTATACTTATTGTTTTTACTATCTCTTCTACTCACGTTCATTTACACAAAATCATTAGGTAGGTTGCTCAATATTTCCCTTTGATCTCAATATATCCTGTGGGTGACACATTCTCCAAGCCCTCTTTCCTTATTCTGTGAATCAGAAATTTCAACTGTTTAAGATACTAAGTTGAAATGCCCATTTCTGTTCACATTTTTCATTAAATTTTACGCATTACTTCCCGTCTATGGTATTCTCAGCATCATCAACTACAACTCTGTAGGAGGAGGTCTGCGTGAGAAATTGTCCAGCAATAACTGCAATATAGAAGCATTAATACTGCATAGCCTCTCAGCAATTTTCTCTTCTGTTTCTAACGAGGATTTCTTGTTTCTTAATAATTTGTTTAGTTTCTGGAAGGCCACTTTCACTGTTCACCTGCGATTTCAGATTTTAGTGCCTTGGTTTCCATTATATGTTAAAACATTCCCAGATAGCTAAATATCTCACCTTTGCTTGACTGCGATCTCATCATGCTAATGTCCATATATTATGCCTTCTTACAATTGATGTTTAATTTATTTTGCAATCGTTTTCTGTCATCATTAATATATGCTCAGCATATCTTATTTTGTTGGGTACACCAATAATAATAGCAAATCCTTTATTATATCATATCTCATACTATATATATATATATATATATATATATATATTAGGAGGATTTGAAATAATCATAATTAAGTAATTCATCGACTCTAGAAGAAACCTCAGCAGAATGCAGAAAGCACTGGACGGCCATCTCGTCTTATATTTGGAACTCATCAGCAGTGCGCATCATATATATATATATACTCGACTCTCCCGTCGAATTCGACGTATGAGGGTCAAGCAGGTCAGTTCCCAGGAAACCGACAGCCCGACAACAGCACACAAGATTTGATTTAATGGTGAAGGTTTCGTGCAGGACCATCCACACTTATTGAAGGGCCGATTACAGAGACCTGGTGCACCACGTGCCACAAGGTCCCCCAACGACCCTCCGCAGGTTTTGAATTCAGAGTTGTCTTTCTCCTAGACCAGTTGCCATCCAAGGCTATAGAACCCAGTCTGTCCTGCTATTTACCCATAGCTGGAGGGAGAAGAAGAGGATTCACACCTTTCCCAAGGGTATTAGCATGTAAGTGAATGTAACGTAAGTGAATATATATATATATATATATATATATATATATATATATATATTTCCCACCAATAATAATATCATATCGTTTATTATAATGACATCTACTATCATATATCATATAATATATCATATAATAACATATCCTTATAATATTATATATTATAATATATATATATATTATATATATATATATATATATATATATATATATATATATATATATGTATATATGAAATGAGAACGAATCGAATATAAGTTTTAACGTTCGTAACATTAACTTATTTAAGTTAGAAAATAAAATAACTTGTAAAAATCGTAAAGTTAGGAAAAACAGAGAGAAAGAGAGAGAGAGTGAGAGAGAGGAACAGACAAACAGACAGACAGACAGACAGAAGGAGAGACTACGCGCGTGTGTGCAAACGTGTACAATAGATAACATCTACGATTGTCTCAATCGAAGATGCATTGGGATTGCGAAAGGTGTCTTCCAAAAGTCAAGCAAAGTATTAAGAAACAGGAAGCTTTCATTGGAAACAAAGAAAAGAGTGATGAATTGTTATGTATTATCGGTACTCCTATATGCCAGTGAATGTTGAGCAATCTCATCCTTTATGAAGACGGGACTTGAGTTAACAGAAATGTAATTTTACAGAAGGATGTTTTGCAATGTTCAACATTGGCGGTTTTAGCTGTACTCTCATCTGCGTTTTAAAACTGAAATGTTCAATCATCTTCTTACTTATTACTTGGTGAATATGTTGTAGGGTATGTCCTCATCCACATAAATACAATAGTAAATACTGTATGTTGGCCTAGAGTTGGAGATTCATTGTGAAATTCACTTGACTCACTTCTAGCATTTGACTTCTACTACGCGCCCCTGGCAAATCTTATATGTGTTGTTCTTGTCCTACGTATCATCGTTCATTACCAGCCTTCGTGTGATTATTCCATTCAGTAACCTTCTTCGGCGACGAAGATTAGCCAAAATTACAACAGATTACTATTCATTTAATTAGAATTTCAGTTATTTTTCATCGCAACTACAAAACACCGTTAATATACGGACATTTATTAAGTTCCAGATTTATTACCATCTTTTTTTTCTCGGTAAGTCTTTTATTATTAGTGTTATTACTATTGTTATTATCATCATCATTATCATCATTATTATTAGATAAAACATTTTTAGTAATTATCAATTTTTGACTAGTATTTTCTTTTTCTTCATTTTACCCACTTTTTGATAATTTATAGTTTGAAATTGATTCATCTTATAATAGTAAAAATAATTCAGATATTTTATTTGACATCCCTATTTATAAAGTAAAGTAAAACAATATTCGAAATAAGAATTGTATAATCGTGTAAATGAGAAAGAAAAAATATTAAGATATGAAAGTGAAAGTGAAAGTGAAACTATAAAATAAGTGAATATGAACGAAAGAAAATAGAAAATATAACTCTCTAGGTGGGTAAATGAAATTACTAATACTATTCCTATTGTTTTTACCATGTCATTTCAGGTGATACGTTGCAGTTCAGTATCTTCGCAATATGAAGAACACGGTACACAAATCCAGGTGACGAACGCTCCTACTAGAATACATAACATTTATATACGCTCTTTAGAAATGAAAAGAAAGAAAAACACTTTTGGTGGCATACATTGCCAACTGAAAGCTGCATTACCCGAGAAAAATCTGAAGAACCCAACGCCCAGTAATTGCGTAGAAAAAAATGTCTATTTCCCATTATGGTATCCCGTTGCCCCGTACTGAGCGGATTTATTAGGAAGTATGCTACCGAAACGGAAAATAACGATACAAATTCTACCAGCCAATTTTAAAGACATTTTCTTTACTCTACTGTGACAGATTAGCGGTTTATTTGTAAGTAATAAACTGAGACACTGATGTGAAATTGTAGGCCAATCAAATTAAAACTCATCGCGCAAAACGTTCAGTTCTAATTTGAAGAGATTAGTTTTTTTTCTTTCCTGTTTTCGTATTTTATTTAATTTTATTATTTTTATCATTCCATTTCTTATAGTTTTCCTATTTTTCAAGGATATTTCCATTTTTAGGACTTGACTTTCAATAATATATTAGATGAGAAGCCCAGTCAATTTATTTATTTTTATTACAATTTTCTAAATTTATGTTGTACAGTAATGTATATTAGAAGGATTTGCGAAAATTATAGCAGCTATCAGCATGGAAAATGAACTCGACAAGCCGAGTAAATTCCAACCTAGTCTTTTGCGTTCACCTTCAGACAAATGTTCTTGGAGAAATTCAAGAATTCGTGTTTCCTATTTCCCGCAATTAATTAATAGTTGGTTTTCTTTTGCTTTGACAAGCAGTTTAGGAGAAAATCATTCGTTGAATTCCAAAACGTGGAGAAAACAACGGGAAACAACTCTGGTATATTTTACAAGAATAAATGGCATTTCACAGATTATCAGAAAAGAAATATATGGAGTACCATGATCGCCTACATCCTAAGAAGATGCAGCTTAAAAATGTCATATATAATATAAGATTTTTTTTTACATAGATTTTTTTTAAAAAATACAGAAAAACAAAAAATATCCTCCTGAAAAATTCGAATTTAACGGACTTCCGTCAATAAAGGTTTTATTGTACGTCATCTCAGAAATTCAAATACAGTTACCAAAAGAAATGGAACCTGGATAGATAAATAGATGAAAGAGGAAAGGGCGGAAGGAAGGAAGGTCTTGAGAAAGAACATTGGTAATTCAAAAGAACCAGTAAGAATTCATTGTTAGAACGAAATCACACGCCAAAAGTTTTGAAGAAGAAAATGACATAATAGTCGACTTGTAAAAAAAAAGATAAAACAGAACAGGTAACAGGAGAAACCGTATATGATTGAAATAAATGGGAATATATATAAATATATATATATATATATATATATATATATATATATATATATATATATATATATATATATATATATATATATATATATATATATATATATATATGTATATATATATATATATATATATATATATATATTTATACATACATTTGGATATGTCTGTGCGTGTGTAGGTGGCAGTATTAGTAGTAGTAGTAGTGGTATTAGTAAAACTGAATTTTACTTCAAAGTTTGAAAAGGAAAAAATCTACAATCAGATTAAAGTTGATATAGAAAAAGAAAAAGAAATTACAATTCACAAATCTTTTTTTTTAATTTTAGGGCAAATATCATTTATTTATTTATCAAGTATGTTCTTTATTTAAGGAAAGGAAAACTTGTGCTCGGAAGTCCTTAGGATACGAAATAAATTTCATTGCATTTATCAGTACAGCAGTTTAATTTGTTGATTTGTTTGTTTATTTATTGACGTTCTGATATTTTGAGATACGATTTCGGAAATCCTGTATCCTTTAAAATTACTCTATCAATATCATTATCAATATTATTATCATTATCATTCCAAAAAATTTAAACGTTTACCTTTTCACAATTAAAGCACCGATTGAAAAACTAACGAGAGAGTTTGTTAAACTGACAATTTATCAATTGTTTATTAATTTTGTTAAGCAGACAATATACCAACTATAACTTGATGAAAAAATAGTTTTAAGGTATGGTAAATTTATGAGTTAAAGTGCAAAATGTTTGGAATAGGGCATAAAAGTGGATATTGAAATCAACAGCCAGAAGCCACAGTCTGTTTCATGCCTGAACGCAATCGTCAGACTTAGGGCCAGAAGGTTGTCTTCAAGCATGAAATATACTGTTACCATTCAGTTTGAACTCAGACTCCAGTAATGCACACACACAGACACACACAGACACAAACGCACACACACACACATATATATATATATCTATCCAACCAAATATGTTAGCTCTATCTCTGATATTAAGCGCTTTCTAATAAGTACCATATATATATATATAAATAATTATACATATATATATATTTATTTATATTTATATACTTTTCACACACACACACACACACACACACACACACACACACACACACACACACACACACACACATATATATATATATATATATATATATATATATATATATATATATATATATATAATAGTGGTAAATATACATACATATGCAAAATATATAAATACCCATACATGTATATTTTTTGAATAAAAATTCCAAGAGGATAGAATCCAGGTAGAACTCAATGTCCAGGACAGAGTAAGGGTATAATAAAAGGCTTAAACACTAATATTCCATGGTCATAATTTTTTCCATTGGAATAAATACGATCAATTCATCAGACCTACAATTTGTAGGTCTGATGAATTGATCGTATTTATGATTCCAATGGAATAAATTATGACCATGGAATATTAGTGTTTAAGTTTTTTATATATATATATATATATATATATATATATATATATATATATATATATATATATATATATATATAATTTAAGCAATTTCAGGCAGTTATATACCTATATTTATATTAAAATGGATTTTTTATTAATAAGACATTTTTATCACGATAGTTTTAGTTGCTACTCGTACTTCGAGAGTTTGTATGACGGGAAGAATTTCGCTTGAGAGCATTAATATGGGTCATGCCTGACCAACTGCTCTTCGTGGCCGAGTTAGTTAAGGGTTATCGGGCTTGAAGGTAGCTTCCTCTGTCTTAAGTAACGCAGCCCGAGAGTGAAACTTTCTCCTTAGTAGGATTTCTCGAACGAATTTTCGAGATTAAGAAAAAAAAAGGATTAAGGAAAAGGCCGGTAGACGAAAATAAATAAATATACGGTTTAATAAATAAACGTAGCATCCTTTATAATTGTTGTGGTAGGATCCACGTAATTTGCATAGTGGAGTACCGACCATATAAATATGGTTGGTACCGGGAAGAGAGGGAGGAATCAAGAGATTCAACCAGAGACTCTGCCCGACTATCAAAGATAGAGCGTATGTAAATATAAATATAAAAGTGAACATTAAAGTCAACACTCAGGGCGACTGGCTGTTTCATGCTAGACGCAATCGTCAGGTCGCCTGACGATTGTGTCGAGCATGAAACAGCCTTTTTATATATATATATATATATATATATATATATATGTTGTGGTAGGATCCACCTAATTTGCATAGTGGAGTACCGACCATATAAATATGGTTGGTACCGGGAAGAGAGGGAGGAATCAAGAGATTTAACCAGAGTCTCTGCCCGACTGCGACTCAGTCAACACATTCTCCAGGAACGGTCTTACCAGGAATATACAAAAGACTATATGTAAATATTGTGTACACTTTCTTGTTTCAATACATTTTGTTCTAAGTACATTTTGTGTTGCATTATTATTCCATGCATTAGTCAAGTTTCAACAATAATGATACATGTTTTAGAAATGGATTGCTGAACAAATACAAAACTATAAAAGAAATGATTCTTATGCCAACGCGTTTCGTTCCTTGATAAACATTATTAAGGCACGTGCAGAAATTTTATTTAAAAAATAACTTTTTTTTTTTATTTGTGAATGCTATAAAATATTCCATGTTCTTCGGAGTTAAGGGTAAAAAAAATCTATGGAGCAGCTAATAACGAAAGAAAGACAACCGCAGCAGCAGTCAAAATACGTTAGCCAGCGGCAGTGGCAGCAATGTTAGGTTTAAAACTCTAAGTTTAACCCAGCAGATTGTCGTACGTAACATCGCCTAGTGGGTAAAAGCCAGTTTTTGTAAATTTGGTTTCATAGTGGTTGTGAAATGTATTCCCTGGGTCGACCGAAATTTTGTTAAAACAGCAACTAAGATGAGGACAATAGTCCGAATATAACCAGTGTCTTCTCACCGGACCTGTTCAACCTATACAGCGGGCAATTCTGAGAGAATTGGAAACCCTGCCAGGATTTAGCATTGGCGGCCACAATCTTAACAACATAAGATACCCAGATGACACAGTACTCATAGCAGACACGGAAAAGAAATTACAAAATCTTCTACAGAAGGTAGCTAGGAAGAGTGAGAAAAGGGAACTAAGAATAAACTACAAGAAGACAGAATGCATTGTCATCAGTAAAAGGATGATCCCGAAATGTGACTTGCAGGTCGGGAACAGACCCCCGAATTTTAAATATCTAGGAAGCGTTCTGACAGAGGACGGTAAATGAGACACTGAGATCCATAGACGTATTGGGATGGCCAAGGACGCATTCCAAAACCTGGACAGAGTATTGCGAGACAGGAGGATTTCTTTCTGTCCTCCTTTACGCCAGCGAATGTTCGACAGTTTCCTCAAAGATGAAGAAGAAACTTGAAGCGACAGAGATGTGGTTTTTACAGAAGGATGCTAAGGATATCATAGACCGAGCGTGTGTGCAACGATGAGGTTTTAGAGAGGATGCAAACAAGGAAGAGGCTTATAATATCAGGAAGAGGCAGCTGAAGTTTCTGGGACACGTAATGAGGAAGGACGCCTGGAGAATCTGATACTCACAGGTCGAATAGAGGGAAAAAGCGGGCTTAAGCAAGTGGATGACAGAACGTGGTCTGGTGGGGATGGCAGAGTGAAGGAGATTGTTAAGAGCTGCAAGGGATAGATGGAGAGTCATGATTACCTACGTCTTGAAAGGACACGGCACATAGAAAGAAAGAAATAATAATAATTCCTCATCTCAGAAACTCAGAAGAACATTTAGGGGTTTTGCCTTTAATTAAATATTCTTAACGCTCATATTTTTTGATAATATCATGTATGGACGTCCGTATTTACAAAAACCGGAACGTTTATACACACACAGAAAAAAAAATCAAAATACTAAAAGTATTACGGGTTGCTGAATTGTAGTAAGCTTTTCCTATTATAATTAGTAAATATAATTTTTACTTAATAACAATATCACCTATAAATTAATACATTATTTTAAAAGATTTGAAACTTTATAAACTATTCTAATTAAAATTTTTAAAAGTGAAAATAAGTCTTGTACATGTTCATTATCCATCGAATTGTTATGGACACAGTAGTGTCCATAATATATCTTATTCATAAAAAAAACATTTAAAATCTTTGCCAATTAAAATATCTTTGTTTTATTGCATCTATTTATTTTACGATTTAGAGCAGATTTTCGGTAACCCGGGTTCTTTTATACAAAATATATTGATGATTTAAATTATCCAGCAGTTCGGTGTATAACTAACCCACAGTGTTTCATTAAAACGGATTATATGTAAAGGTGTTTCATTAAGTAACAGTAGATAAATCAGTGTTATTGGTGAAAATTTATTTATTTCTCTACTGGATCATGTCATGTAAGCCATAGCAATTATGTGTAAAAAATAATATCGCCCAAATGTCCGCCAAATCTGAAAGAAAAAGAAACATTAGGCGCTTAAACTTAATTCACATTTACAATGGGTCCAAGCTATTGGAACACACTTTACATTCAAGAACCTAGCGAATAAATTCAGACATACCTTCAGAATTGTCCCTGGCCATCTTAAACGTACATTCTGGAACGTTCCTGTCAAATTCAAACCTATATTCAGGACAATCCCTGATCAACTAACACATACATTCAGTAATATCGCTAAATAGACTGAAACATACATTCATGTAACATCATTTTGGAGCCTTATAAAGGGTCTTTCATTAAGGTAGATTATATATGAGGGTATTTCATTAAAACTGATCAAAGTCAAATTTATTTATTTCTCTATTAGATCATGTTATTTAAGTCATGGCAATTATGTGTGTAAAATAATATCGCCCAAATGTCTGCCAAATCTGAAAGAAAAAGAAAAAAAAACAAAAACATTTGACGCTTAAATTTAATTCACATTTTAAATCGGTCCAAGTTATTGGAACACCCTTTATAAACAGTAAGCGATATCAAAATGAATTTATTGAAATTTCATAAAATTAAATAAATGCGAGGTAACAGATATAAAAAAAAAATATTTTAACCAAGATTTTCTAAAAAAACAATAACACCTTTCTTAAATAATTTCATTCATTTGTGAATAATTCCTGAAAGTTCCATTATAATCCGACATTTATTCGATTTTTGCAAGAATTTTAAAATCACCGTTCTTTCAACGCGAAAAAGAAGCTAACATTTTCTATACCAAGAAAAACATTTTTAACCAAAATTTCGAAAGACCTAAAATAGGATCAACAAATATATTTTAATAATCAAGAAATCCTTTTATCTTCCTTTGAAAAATCATATAAATATTTTGATTATAAAAGTATTATTCCGTTTGAATCATTTGTTCATCATGTATGATAATTTCTTAGCGAATCATTGGCGGTACCTATTTATATATAAACTTTAAAATTTGTATTTTCATCTTTGTAATACTACCGGGGTGTCAATACATGCTGATGTTTATGAGTGCATATAACTTATTTTGTTAGTATGTGATTTTAAGACAGAAGTTATACGCCAATGTATACAAAAAGAGGTGAGAATTAATCAAAGGATGATAACGGAGGAGAGAGAGAGAGAGAGAGAGAGAGAGAGAGAGAAAAGAGCAAGAACAAGTTCGCCTGTTGTAGAAGAAGGAGAATTTCAAGCGAAAGAAGAAGAGATAAGAACAATGAAAAAGAAGAAGACTGTCACAGATATACGTTGAGGGAGAAGGGAAACGAATAGATGTAAAAATAGAAAAGGAAAACATTTAGAAAACTCATAATAAGAAAACGAACAGCAGCTTGTAAAAATGGCGCTGATGTGGTCGTCAAAAGACTGAAGAAATTTTCCAGAATCAACACAAAAGTAATAAATCAAAACTGAAAAATAAAATTGCGATTTAAACATTCACATCAGAATGCTTAACTCGAGATGATGTCTTTTTGTTTCAAAGTTGAGAATTTTATTTATCGCAAATTTAATTAAAATGCGTCTTGAAGGATTTTCGTAAAATAATCTTTATATATATATATATATATATATATATATATTATCAATGTATTTAAAGAAATATTTCTATGAGTTTTAAATATATATATATATGTGTGTTCGTGTTGGGGCTTAGGTACACGCATGAGGTTGGGTCAGTATATGGTAGGTTGATAGGGAGTAATTAGTTTTTGTTCTGAACAATTAACTGTTTAATATTCGATCAAGGTAATTGATATTCATGACTGAAGTAAGTGCATCGAAAGGAAAATAATTATGTTGAGAAGTAAGGACTTTCTATGCAAAATAAATGCTTTTGCCATCTTTAGACTAAGAAATTTACCCTGTTGTAGACACCTGCTCAGGCGCATTATTCAGTGTTCGTTCAACATCTACAGATCCCACCTAGTTTATACTGTAATTATCCTGAGCGGTGCTTATTTACCGTTTGAGAGAGAGAGAGAGAGAGAGAGAGAGAGAGAGAGAGAGAGAGAGAGAGAGAGAGAGAGTAATGTGTCATGATCAGTAGTTTTAATAAATGCGAATACGTCCAAATCCTCAGTCATGATAACATGTAAATTCATTTACCGCAAGGAAAGTTGGTTATCTGTGTCACGCCAGGTTTTTTTTTTCTAGCCTGGGGCCATCCTTTAACTCTACAAATCAACCATTCGTCCTTGCATGGGATATTGCTGCCATATATAGTCTTGTGCACCCGCTGTTCATTTCGAGGTCTTCGACAAAATCCAGAGACGGATATGCAACGTAATTGGTCCTGATCTGGCACCCCGTCTACAGTGACTTTCTCACAGACGTGATGTGGTTTCTCTCTGTATTTTCTATAAGTAATTACATGGCAACGGCTCCAACGAGCTACTTTCACTTGCTTCCAAACTGCATGAATTTAAGCGTGCTACTAGGTCCCACCCTTTCACTGTCGAAACGACTAAATGTAGCCATCTCTTCTACTCCAACAGCTTCTTCTCTCGCCCTTCCCGACAATGGAACTCCTTTTCTATCATTTGCTTCCCTGATAGCTATAATCTTCAAATATTCAAAGGTAATGCCAGACGACATCTTCTGATGCCTTGACTTTGATCCCTATCCTTCTCATTATCCTTTTCCCAAACAATACTATTTACTCTTACTCTCACTTTCTATAATCCCTTGCGTGCTAGTAGCACTTGCGCCTTGCTTGGGGCGATTTGCTTAAAATAATAATAATAATAATAATAATAATAAAAACAAAAACGTCGTGCTAACACAACCGTCGGTGGCTTCCAAACAGTTTTGTTTACCCAATTTCAGTCTTAAGGCTTGTGCATCTAATCGTATACTTTTCACGCACTTTCCAACGGTGTCACAGGCTGGGATCATCTCCTTACGTTGGTAATATCATGAAGTCACTTTATTGAAAAATCGACCATGATGAGATTCGAACTCGGAATAAAAAATGTTAGTGTCGGAATATCATATCTGCTTCTCGGTTTATTCAGTCTTTTCCATCGTCTCAGTCATTATCAAGGATTGGGTGTTGGAAAAGCATGTATTAAATATTTATATGTATTATTACTATATTGTGTACACATTCTTCTTTGTAACGATCGTGATTCTACACAACTTCCTATCCTTGATAATTCGTAGTAAGCCTTTTTACCATTCCTGTTAGTTCCTTGTTCTGACTTCCATTAACACAGGTTAGGTAGGTTACTCGCTGTTTCCCCCTCTCTCCCTCTTATCTTCAATATAGCGAATTTCTAAGCGTACCTCAGAGGAGGCAAATGGCCGAATGTATGTGTCACCCAGTGAGGCTCCAACTCATTCTGTCGTAACTGATCTATCAAGTCGAATATTACACAACGTCGGAGTGTGCATCCCGCTTGCTTTCAATATGCCCTGTGAGTGTAGAAATCTTCGAGCCCTCTTTCCTCATTATGTGTCTGAGAAATTTTATTTGTCTCTTTCTGATACTAATTTTTAGCGTCCTTTTTTGATTTCATCTTCAGTTCAGATTGATTATACGCTCTGTCCTTGGTTTTCATAGCATCCTTCTGTAGAACCATATTTCTGGTGTCTTTTCTTCATCTGTGAGAGAATTGCCCAGCATTTACTGACATATTAGCAGATTGGCATTGCATAACAGTATAGCCCTGTTATCTTTGTTTCAAACGAAATTTTCATGTTTCTTAATACTTTGCTTAGCTTTTGAAAGGCATCTTTCTCTATTCTAATGCGGTGTTACATTTTCTCTCTCTGTTGAAACACTTCCCAGATATTAAAATTTTCATACTTGCTTGATTTTGGCATCTCCAACTCGCAGTTCGTGACTTGGAATGTTGCTCTTGCTGACAACCATACATTCTGACTTTTTTAAGATATGATGATTAATCCTTTCTTCTCGCTATCTTTTACTATCTTATGTAGGATTTATTCATATTAAATATTTTATACGCACATTAAGATACACCCAACAGTTTATTTCCTAGGATGTTAACATGAAACCAAAACATGTATATTGGGTGAACCAGGTGAGAGAGAGCGTGCGCGAGAGAGAGAGAGAGAGAGAGAGGGGAGAAAATAGTTTACTGAGAACAGCAGAAAATTAAACAGTCACTTTAGTCAGGGAAGAAATTAGGAAAGTACTTTTTTCTGGTGCTAGATTTGCAATAATGATGCTGAATATATTTACATTATTCGGACTATTGTCCTCATCTTTGTTGTCATATTTATCACACGGTTTCGGCTGTTGTACGCTCCGGCCTTCTTCAGGTGGTTGGAATGTTGAACTGAACCCTTTATATCGCTCGATGGGGTAGACTCTTCTAGTTCCACGTGCCATGTCTCATGGATATCAGTTATCTCCTGTTAATTCCGCTCTCCAAGCTCTTCACTGCCTTAACCAGGTATTGAACTCACAACTCTTTGGGTCCTGTCACTAGATCTAACCAACGCCTTTATCCACTGAGCCATGTGCCCGTAAGCTTATTTAATACACAAAGTAATTCCACAATTTTATAAACAATTTAATGATTAAAATAGCAAATATTTCTTTAATTAAAGTGGAATTTTTGCATATCTTCAATTTTTTTATGTACAAAAATTCAGTTTCCAGTTCACCCTGCGTTTGCGAGAATTATAAACAAAACACAAAGCCAAATGCTTCAAAAAGCTGGAATTTAACTCCAGAAAGAAATATTTACGCATAGACAGTTGTATGTTGTATGCCCAAGAGTAAGAAATCCTGAAAATTTATTTTTCAGTGTTAAAAAGGAAAAAAATCAATTTTCTCAAAAAAATATTGTTTAGCATGAAGTCCTATAAAATTAAATTACATTAAATTAATTGTTAAACTGTGAAGTATAGATTTTGTCAAAGTATTTTTCAAAACAAATCAGCTTATTCAAATTTCAACGATTGGTTTGTGAAATTGAACAAAACGTAGAGTTTGTAAATCTCGATAAAAATGTTAGTGATAACTTCAATAATACTAGATACAGTGAGGATTTCAACGCGCGCCAACGTATTGCAAAAATGTCTAATACCTAAAAAAAAAAAAAATAAACTGATAGTTTCTCTTAGCGATGACATTTTGCTAGAAAATATGTATTGTTTATAGAAGCGGAATTATCTTCATTATTTCAAAAGATTTTTGGCTTATAAAAAAATCAGAAGATGAAAACAAAGCTGCTGTTTACCTATACAAATAACTGTATATTCAACTTTGTTTTTTTTTAATCATTTCAACCCAGGTAAGGCGTCAAAGCCACTATCACTCAGTGGCTTACTGACTGTGATAGAATAAAAGAAAAAAAACATTATTAAGTAGCGAGAAAAAGAGAAGAAAATAAGTTACAAAGACAGAAGTTAACTTTTGCCATTGCATCTATATATTTGAAGATCAAACTTGACTGAAAGCAAGAAGGAGTAAGAGAATTCCATACGCGAGATGAGCAAAAAAAAAAAAAAAAAAAGAAAAGAAACAAAAGAAACAAAAAAAAACAGCATAGAACATATAGTTATATCATAAATTTGAACTATAAAATAAGATCTTCCTGCCAACTTTGTACTGTACTTAAATTCATAGAGTTTACGTACCATAGAGAGGAGTTCATCAGAACAATTTCTATGAAATTATTTATATAAATGACACAGGGCGGCTACATTATGGCGGTGAGAAAGCGAATCCGAGATGTCAGGTCAGGGCTAATGACATTGCTGATTCTTTTTTTGGATTTTATCAATGATCTCTAAATATATAGCAGGAGCCCCAGCCTATATGTGGCAGAGGTATTTTAAGCATGGATGAATGGCAAATTTGTAAATATATGATAGAATCTGACGAGAAAAAACTGTCTAACTCTGAAGTTAAATTTTTAAAAACGATCGGATCGCATAGGAAGCAAGGAACGGACTTTCTCTAAAATTTATTTTTCGATTAACATGTTTTTTAAAATGATTTCAAGAAAGCAGACTTTTTTTTGTGAATGTCAATAAGTGGAAAATAATTTAATTTTAAATATAAAACGTTTTATATCTTTTTATTACTGTAAAGTTTATTGGAAATTTTTTCTGTTAAAAGTTACATGTCGGCATGAATTATCTTTCTTTAATTTATTTTAGACTAATTCAGTTCTGCGCCACATTTAGAACGACTAAGTGTCGCGGAGAATTACTTTTTATGCCATCAGGACGCGTATTGACATTGAAGCCAGTAACATTTTATGGTCACAATTCTCTTTAATAAAACTTTAATAAAAAGTATCTTTAAAAATTTTTCTTCGTAGGATTTTTCTAAAGTAATCGTACCATTTATAAACTTTTCCACGTTGTCTCATCACTTTATTTCAGATACTATTATACATACTAAACACACACACATACATATACACACAGATATTTGGAAAACTTTAACCAATAAATACAGTATACCTCAATACGATATTTTTCATACATACATACATACATACATATATATATATATATATATATATATATATATATATATATATATATATTATATTATTATATATATATTATTATATTATAAATATTATAATTATTTTAAAAATATGGTTACATAGCGAAACAGGAACTTTTCATGTTTCATAACTGAAACTAAAGTTATAATTTTAATTATAAAAATTAAACTTAAAATGTATAGTCTCATTCCATTGTCAATCGAAAAAATATTTTGCTTTAATCTTTGTATCGAGCACTGTTTTTTTTTTTTTGTAATAAAGATAATTGGTAGGAACGCCGGATTATAAATTTACTGTTCTTTGTTATTATTTTTAATATATATATATATATATATATATATATATATATATATATATATATATATATATATATATATATATATATATATATTATGGCCTGACGATTGCGTCTAGCATGAAACAGACTGTCGCCTCTAAGTGTTGACTTCTACGTTCATTTTATATTTACACACGCTCTATCTTTGATACTGAGCAATTTATCCCATAAATATAGCACATCTTAAGACTATATATATATATATATATATGTGTGTGTGTGTGTGTGTGTGTGTGTGTGTGTGTGAGACTTTGGCGATCGAAACCGCCTTACGGTTTCATTCAGCGTTTTATTATATTAGAATATTAAATCGCTCTACAGGTTTGATTTTTCTAGCTTGATATAGGGCACTTGTTAACACATAAGATATTAAACAACTATTATAATGTTTATTGATTCGTTACATTTGGCTCCTCCTTTGGCAGTTGAGCACAATAGTTGTACTGTGTAATTCTCACAATACAGTCTTTTGTATTTTGGATTCCTCTCAAACATAGAACTCGGATATAATGTGACTTTGGTGGTCGGAACCGCGTCAGTGTTCCATTCAGTGATGAATCATTGTAGAATATTTAATCCATCTACAGATTTAATTTTTCTAACTTGATATAGAGCACTTTTTAAGACATACGATATTAAACAACTATTTTAATGTTTAATGATTCCTTACATTTGGCTCCTGACTGGCAGTTGAGCACAATCGTTGTTAACACATACGATTTTAAACAACTATGTTAATTTGATTTTTTATATATATATATATATATATATATATATATATATATATATATATATATATATACATATATATGTGTGTGTATACATATATATATATGTGTTAATTTTCATTTGATTCGTTATATATATATCACACACACACACACACACACACACACACACACACACACATATATATATATATATATATGATCTGGCATACTTTCTCTCGTGAGTATAAGGATTTCGCAGTAAGACAAATATTACCCTAATTAAAAAAGCACATGCACTTCCTCCCACTTCACTCGAGTGTTCGTATCTGCCCAGTTTCGTGTTTGAAACGTAAACAAAGCAATTTATAAAGAATTTAGGGATTTATTTTAATCCGACGTTTTTATTACATCACAGGTTCAATATCTTTACGAGTTAACGATATGGCTTAACTACCACAAAATAATTAAATAAATAAGTCGTTAAATCTTTACAAATTGAACATGATTCGCTATTTATTGTGTTTCATCAGAAATGTTGCGAATTGAAAGATTGTGAAATGGTTTTGATTGCATATAGCATGAAACAGACTGTCGCCTATAAGTGTTGACTTCTATGTTCACTTTTATATTTATACACGCTCTATCTCTGATATTGAGCACTTTATCCCATAAATATAGCACACCTGAAGATCATATTTCTTTATATATATATATATATATACTAATTTAAAAATACGGTTCTATCGCTACACAAGAATTACCATGTTTCAAAAACAGAAACTAAAAACTTTAAAATTAATTATAGAATTAAATTAGAATACCTAAATCATTTTCAAAAGAATATTGGAATAACTCATTTTGAAATTTTCTGGGTTTTATAAGCACATACATTCTTAATATTAATTTCTAAGGATGCGGAGAAATTCAATCATTTTGACAAGGGGTGGTAGGGTATTCATTTTTACTGACAAGTATTGTATCAAAATATGAGTTACTTTCGAAATGAGGTTAATTAAGGTAGGGTAGGGGTGCCTGTTCAACAAATGATAACATCCGTTTTTCTCATGTAGTCTGATCATTTACACCAGCCACTTTTACTTTTAAATGAAAGAACATATCGTTTGCTTTCAGTGGATTCAGATCAAAAGTTTCCTTGATATTTTGTTCAGATGATGACAAAAGTCATTTTTCAATATTTTACCCCTATAAAAGTATGAAAATCAATTTTTTTCAGAGAAAATAAGCTGTAATATTATATACTTTTTATATGCTAGTGATGATTTTTACTTTTGATATCATATCAGATCTAAATTGACTTTATTGAAGTTTAGCAGGAGGTAATAGGTGCCCTCAAAAAGCTGTGCTGTACTTGTATTTTATTTTTTTTTATAGTATTTATAATTTCTCCAGATAGTATCAACAAACTTATGGTGAAAGCTACAGTACTACAAAAACAAAATAAAAAAA
This sequence comes from Acanthosepion pharaonis, assembly GCA_903632075.3. Classification (NCBI taxonomy): domain Eukaryota; kingdom Metazoa; phylum Mollusca; class Cephalopoda; order Sepiida; family Sepiidae; genus Acanthosepion; species Acanthosepion pharaonis. Next base: position 1,893,674 of record CAHIKZ030005375.1, read on the forward strand.
ATGAAATGCTGAAAGTTTTTTTTCTAAAATAATTACGAGGTGCGATGTAAGCTGGTCCACTTAAAAAGATTACGTCAATTCTGTCCTTCCGTATGATAACTTGAATCTCACGTTAGTTGTCAATACTTGATGAATGTCATCACTCAGCACTTGTCAATCGCCAATGATGTTAAGATCAGTTACCTCTTATTTGAAATAACATTTTTCTGCGAAGAAATTATGTAAAAGTTTCATTCAAAATATATTAAGTAAACTTTAATTTTTCTAATTTTCTTCAAATAAATTTTGAATAACGTATAATTGATTTTTGGACGATTTTTAGACAAGGAATTTAACTTAGTTTACAAAATTTTAAAAAATGGCTTATATCGAGTTTTTTTTTTAGTAATTTCGCGGACAAAAAATAAAGATTTTTTCAATAAAATATCGGACATGCTAAGAATGAGTGAAAAAAAAATAATAAAAAAAAATACTTTGGTATTTTTTCTTACTAATGAGATATGCATTTAAGATGATAATTTTTTTTCATCAAGTTTTAGACCGTTCTTGTCATACTATGCACTTTTTTTATCGATTTCCATGGAGGTTCCTAGTATATATTTATATATTTAAACATATATTATAAATATAACAGACAATGAATGTCTATTATGTTTGATGAACCGTTCCAATGTTCGAATGTTTACCTTAATTTCTGGTGAAAGTATATATAGAATTTATATATATATATATATATATATATATATATATATATAATTAATATAAGTAAAAGTTTGTCACTTAGCAGACTGATGTTACTTTCTGCATCCCAACTCCAGAGTTTCGTAGACGGACCCGTCCGTCCACTCTTCAGAGAGTTGAGTAAATATTGTCCACTTATGCTTCATATACTATGTCCTTTATCAACGAAACGAAAAATAAAAAAAATGAAATGGCACTTTCTTCTTTGTTGTTTTATTTATTTTTGAGATCTGATAGTTTGGGGCTAGTTGTCTGCCACGATTAGAGTTATTGATGGTATGTAGAAGGCTTTCTGTGGAATACAATTGACGAAAATTTCGAGTTTTAAAATCTTTCTCATCATACTTTCATTTGGACAAAAGGCCTATTAAAATAAAAATAAATGTTATTAGTTTTATTGTCAGCATTATTAATTTTTTTTATTAATTAATAAATTAATTAATTCTCGAATTTATTTCATCGGCCTATTATATATATATATATATATATATATATATATATATATATATATATATATGGTAATACTCTGTTTTGAAAAATCTCGTTTTGTTCAACTTGTAATATAACAAATTGATGTCCGAGGAAAAACATGGAAATAAAAAAAAAGCATCAAGAACATAACAATGTACGAATCCTCTCGTCAAATGATTGAGCTTCAAGTCCAAGAAAAAACAAATTAAAACGAGTAAAAAACTCTCAATACACTAAGTAGAACAAAAACTAAAATAATTTTAGCTTATATATATATATATATATATATATATATATATATATATATATATATATATATATATATATATATATATAGAGAGAGAGAGAGAGAGAGAGAGAGAGAGAGGGGAGAGTGAGAGAGAGTTAATCCACTGTGCCATGTGTTCTCAAGGACACATGGCACAGTGGATAAAGGCGTTGGTTAGATCCAGTGACAAGACCCAAAAAGTGTGAGTTCAATACCCGGTTAAGGCAGTGGAGAAATTTCAGAGGGAAAATTAACAGGAGATCACTGATAGCTGACATCCATCAAGCATGGCACGTGGAACTAGAACAGTCTACTCCAGTGAGCGAAATAAAGGGTTCAGTTCGACTGAAGAAAGCCGGTGCGTACAACGGCCAAAACGTTGTGATAAATATGGCGACAAAGACGAGGACAATAGTCCGAATAATGTAAATAATGTACATAATACTTCATCTCAGAAATATAGACAGACAGCTGATTTTTATTTTATTTTAAGCAGTAAATCGTCTGCTGGCTTGCTCATTCGAGAAATCTTTATAAAGAAAATGTGCGATAGGCCGTCTATTTTAAATGCGAGTATCCATTATAATAATGTTTGAAGTAGTTAAAATGTTGTGTTAAAAGAACGTTAATTATTTAGATATAGATAGATATATTGGTTGATAAATACAAGATGTTCTTCCCAGCAATATCTGATTTTAGGTCTTATCCTTTGTAGTTTCTAAATCCCTGTTCTTCGTTACAATTATCCTGGCTCGTTACGTACGCCGCCTTGTCCTGCCAAGATTAAATTTTCCATGTCCTCTTTCTTCAGTATATGTCCCAGTCGTTGCAGCCGATATTTTGGAAAGAGGTTCGGGCCGAAAAACTTTCATCGCTATCAAGAATTATATCATTTTTTAAAAACTTTCCATAAAATAAAGTTCTTTTTCTCTTTCTTTCGTTCTTTTTTTTTATGCTATTTAATTTTCTCTGTGGTGGGTGCTTGTTCCAATTCTCTTGAGAGCTGCATTTGCTTCCGTCTGAATGAATCCAATCTTCACCTCTACATATTCAAGACTGTTCTTAATACGAGCCAGGTCTTCTTGTAAAGAATCGTGTGAGTCAGCCTAATGCTATCAATTCGTTCAGATTATTCAATCGATAGTTAACATTTCTAGAATGAATAAAGGAAATCCCTTTATGAGAATCAGGTGGCGAAAGAACAAATTGGTAATGGAATCAAAGCTAAAAACATATAGCTGTCTTTTTTTAAAGAAAAAAAAATGAATATCCCTCTTTCATTGACGTACTTCATTAATTGCTCGTAGTCTATTTACATCAACTTATCTAGCGCTCTAAGTTCATTTCCACATCTAATCTGCAAATGTTTATTCTAATATCTTTATATCTACGCTAGTAAATTTATATTTATAGCTCCCATTTCTATCTCTTCCTGTTGCTTCATATTGATTTATCATTATCTATCTATCTATCTATCTATCTATCTATCTATCTTTTGTCATTGTACTCTCTCTCTGTCTCTATTCATTTCTATCTTTGTGTTTCTCTCAGGTTATTCATATCTATCTATCTATCTATCTATCTATCTATCTATCTATCTATCTATCTATCTATGTGTGTGTGTTTTGGTACGTGTGTCTGTATATATATATATATATATATATATATATATATATATATATATATATATATAATATGCTTATATTTACACATATATCTATTGTCATTTTACTATGTCTCTGTTCATGTCCGTCTTTTTGTTTCTCTCAGGTTATTCATATCTATCTATCTATCTATCTATCTATCTATCTATCTATCTATCTATCTATCTATCTATTGTCATCTTTCTGTTTCCCTCAGGTTATTCATATTTATCTATCTATCTGTCCAGAAAAGATGCAAGCACAATATCAACAAATAATAACCAACAAAATAACCCAACGACAAAAAACAGACACAAAACCCAACAAACAACCACAACTACACACCTTATAAAATACAAAAAAGTACACACAAACGCTCTTCACAACAGCCAAAACATCAACAAAATAACCAACAAATTAATGCCTAAAGCTGCCACAACTACACTGTTTACAAAACGCAAAAAACACAAAAGACTGACTGTCTGTCTGTCTATCTGTATCTATCTATCTATCTATCTATCTATCTATCTATATGAACAAAAATGAGAATGCATATAAAAAACTAAGTAAAGTTAAATAATACAATCTATTAAGTATATTAATTACTAAGTAAATTAAAATAATACAACCTACTAAAAATACATATACCGTTAACACATAATTAAAGGCAGAATATAGTTAGAACAAACAGATACACAATCATACAAGTGTGGGTGAGTGTGTATATGACTAAATTCTAACTTTGTCTGGTTAGAAAAAGACAATTTATTCACATTGTCCCGCATAATGTGACTACATAGGCAGAACGTCTCAGCGTTTGGATTTTAGAATTCATTTACCCCCCAGAATTTTAAATCCGGCCGCTAACAAAAGCCAACTAGTGAATACATCCGGGTCATTTATAGCGGAACACGCTATAACTAGCAGGGAATGTTGTTGGTTTGAGGTTGACTGTTTTTCCATTCTGGCGAAGTCACACTCTGCATATCATTTGAAGGTTCTTGAGTCCATTTACATCAAGTCCCGCAGGCCGTTTCTCTTTAAGCAGAGAGATTGCTTGTTGGGCTTGAATGTGATTGGGCTCTAGTTCTTTCTATCATATATAAAAAATTTTTTCCCCTTTCCCCCTCATTGAATGTTTTTTATTTTTTGTTTTTAAGTTTATGATTAAATAATCCCAGTGTATTAAACTTGAGGAGTACTGGGACGAAACCGGTTGTTTGTTTTAGTTCTTAGTTTTTCATAATTATGTCCTTTATATTCCGCTTTATTTCTTGCCAATATATATATATATATATATATATATATATATATATATATATATATATATATATATATATATATATATATATATAATCTAACCGGGGAATTTGTTTCTATTTATGCATATTATTCCAAAAGATTATTGTTTTCATATACATCTAGCCTTCTTCAAAAGTAGCGTGCACTTGTCGGCTTAGTAGGGATTCGAACATTTTCAGGCAAGGAATCTTCGTGTTCGGCTTATCAATATGTTCAGCATAACAGTAACGTTAGACCAATATATTTTATTGATTTCCCGAACAAGGACAACTTTTTGACATGTCAAAGAATGAGAAATGCATGTCATATGGTTAGAGCCTAAGAAGCCATGATCAACACAGAAAAATCAAAAATCAAATTTTCCAAATAGATATAACCTGGAGCTCCCGTTTATGTATGTATATATATACATATGTGTGTATCCACACACACACACATACACACACACACAGTTATATATATATATATATTTTTTTTCTCTCTCTCTCTCTCTCTCTCTATATATATATATATATATATATATGCAGGGCAGTACATGCCTTCAGTAGGCAGCTTGTGAGTTTTATGTAGTAAATCTACAAAATAAATTATTTTGCGTTTTATGCATAATAATTAGACTAACCTAGCTACCTTGCCTATGTGAATAGTATGTCTCTTATCCTCACACACACATACATACATACATATATATATATATATATATATATATATATATATATATATATATATGTATGTATGTATGTATGTATGTATCTATGTATCTGTATGTAAACTAAAGGTTTCAAATACTGAAGCATGGTTCAAATACTGCCAGAAAAGAATATATTTTTCTCTAATAAGATTCCTCAGACATTCAGGTCAGTAGACAAAAATAAATACTGCTTAATAAATAAACTGAACATCTACTTATATATATATATATATATATATATATATATATATATATATATGCAGGGCAGGTACATGCCGTCAGTAGGCAGCTTGTGACTTTTATGTATAATAATCAGAGGGACCTTCATAATTTACAGGGATTATGCGCATATTGTGCCACAGAAAGAAAGTGAAGCTGTTGATTTATTTTATTCAGGGTAGGCAGTGCCTATTTGCTTCCCTAGACGGCATATCTCTGATACTGGATGAGGCAAAAATTACGTACCGTAGGGATAGTTCATTAAAAGTATAATTATACATGAAAAAGTAATTTACTAGTTATTTAATCGTTATATGTGCTGTGTTCTGTGTCTGCATGGTTAATTTACACGTTGATTAGTTTCTTCTACTGCATTTATATTTAATTTTTTCTTTAAGTTCCTCAATATTTCTGATAAACAACTATTTCTAAATATGTATTTTTAATCCGAGATTTTTATTACTTCAAATGGTATCATATTGGATAATACTACTTGAAATAACGTCGTTTACTCCTACAAAGGAATTTGCATTTTCTTCATTGAGATTTCCCGAATGGCCAGGCCGATAGACGTAATAAACCTTGTTTAGAATTTAAAACAATAAATGGAGTTTCTGTTCCAAATACGTATTACATATACTTCTGGCACATGCCGGGGAAGTATAAAAAATATTAAGGCTAAGCACAAGTACATTTCCTTCGTGAGGGGGCTGTGTTTATTGACCGATGCCTGAGGCAAAAAGAGAATTGCCGAGGGGGATGGCAAATTTTTCCACGTTATTGTCATTAAATCCACTATAAAGCTCGACCTTGTGTCACATTCGGTAGCAACGTGGGTGCGCTGAAAAATAAATACGTATTAAATATGATTAAAGATATCTTACTGGAATTATCTGCGGTTTTTCTAACGCTATTGGGCTCTACTTTGAGCAATAAGTATGTACAATTATTATCCAAGCTTAACAGAAGAATTGTGATGAAATAGCTCATAAATGAAAATGACATGTTCATCATTAATTAATCATAGCTACAGATTGAAATCTCATGAAGGATTGAAATAAACATATATATATATATATATATATATATATATATATATATATATATATATATATATATATATATATATATATATATATATATATATATATATATTCCAGGATAATTTTCCAACTTATCCAAGATGACCTTCGCTTTCTTTTAACCTTCTTCGAACTTTGTGTCCTGGAGTAAAATAAGTTGCATCACATGTTTCACGTACGGTTTCTTTAAGAGTCTTTTTTTCACTGCTCTTTGGACTGTCATAGCTGAAACTCATCTGTGACGTACCAAACGTCTTTTGGATTGAGTCGGATCTATTCCAATTGATCTCTTTAGCTCTAAGTGGGAATGATGATACCCCTTTTGGTTTTGACCTCCTGATCCAATTTTCCTATCTACTGTTCCCTCTTGTTTTAAAAACTTATTAACCGTTCGCTTGATGGTTCTTGAATGGAAGCCAGACTATGAATATTGGTATCATTACTGAAGGCCTGAAAGATCTTTTTCCTCTCACCATTGCTCATTTGGGAAGAAAGTGGCGCTGACACTAAACGATTTTAATCTGTTCTCTTTCTATCTGAATAACCGCGTTTTTCAGGAAATTTTAAAACAAATGGTGTCAAGATATTTAAACGTCTTATTTGAAAACCTGGGAAAAAAGAAACTCAGCTTAGTGTTTTTTTAGATATTAAAAATTTTGTGGCATGGACAATTATGCTGTTGCACACACACACACACACACACACACACACACACACTATATATATATATATATATATATATATATATATATATATAATATAATATAAAAGTAAAAGTCAATAGGAAAACTGTAGTATTAGCCGACGCGTTTCGTCCAATGTGAAATCTTTCAAGCCAAAACGAAAAAAGTCCACATTGGACGAAACACGTCGGCTAATATTACAGTTTTACTGTTGTATTTTACCTTTATAAATATTGTCTTTTTCTACAGGTTAACATATATATATATATATATATATATATATATATATATATATATATATATATGCACACACAGAGATAGATAGAAATGAACAGATTTATATATATATATATATATATATATATATATATATATATATATATATATATATATACGCAACTTATTTTTTACTTCTGGCGTTCCCAAGTTTATGAAATTAATTTATAGTCACTTAGTGTGACATCATATGATGTCATATAAATCACACACGCAAACATACTCACGCACACACACACGCACACACATACATACAAACACAAAATGTCAGTTTGACCGTTTATATGAAGTCACCTTAAGTTTCTTCGAAATTGATTCCAAGTCTGTTTAATATAAAATATAATGTATGTTTGAGTAGCAATCTTTTAAAAACCCAAGGAAAATCTGTTGAACTTTTTATTTAGTTTTTTTTTCCAATATTTTTACATTTTTTTTCTGTTCGGCTGGAGTATGGGAGTGAAAAAAATTGTCATTGTATTGTTCGTTGTCTCAAGCACATTAGTCATCTTCAAGAGGTTGGTTTTGAAGTGTTACTTTTTTCATTTTCATGCTTGGTTCTTTAAGATATAGTGTTTGTGCTGTTGGTATAGTAGCATCGTTTATTCCGAGTTTTGTGAATAAAAAAATGTAAGAATGTTGTAAAAACTAAATAAATCTTCATCAAATTTTCCTTGTTTCTCATATTAAACAAAACATGCTTATATATATATATATATATAGTCACCCACAGAGAGACTGTTTTGCTCTATCACAGCTCATCAGTGTGGCTAGAGGTTTGGTTGCCTCGAGCTTTGATTGAAACCTGGCTGAATTGGTGTCAGTCTGAGAATCTACCCCTAAACCATTGGCGCACGGCAGAGATGAAGGTGAATTTAAGCATATTTATTTTAGATAAACATACCAGTGACTGAGAGAACTCGATTCGTTTTTTTCGAAGAGTATTGCATTACAAGCTGTAATAGTCATTGTTTACAAACTCACATATATATATATATATATATATATATATATATATATATATATATATATATATATATATATAAGCATGTTTTGTTGAATTAAGGTACTGGACGATTTATTTTCGCCCTGTTCGGATGTTTCTAGTTCTTTTTTTTTTCAATTTTCCTACGCGCGTACCAGATTGTTTTGATAGACTTACAAGTTGTGCTATCCGACGTTTTTTCTAACTGAGTATTACTAGTAGTTTAATAATATATATATATATATATATATATATATATATTAAGCGATTCACCCCAAGCAAGGCGGGAAACCAGAAGATTTGGAGCAAAATATATATGTATGTGTGTGTGTGTGTGTGTGTGTGTGTGTGTGTGTGTGTGTGTGTGTGTGTTTAAATATATAAGAACCTATATAGCAACACCCTTGACAACTGCGGAATAGAGGCCATTAAATTCTGGCTAGAAACGTTCCCTCGTGAGCTACCAAACCGTATCAATGAAAATCTCATCTCAGAAAGCCTTGAACTCATCTTAAGAAACAATTATTTCATGTTTAATGAAATACACTACCAATAAAAATCAGGAACAGCCATGGGGACAAAGGTTGCACCAACATATGTCAACCTTGTCATGGGATACCATAAACTAAAAATAAACCTCAGAAATCTATGGGAAAAACTACGATATAAAAGAAAAATGGAAAAGATATCTTGATGTCTGTTTCATTCTGTGGAACGAAACTCTTGATAAACTAGGGAAATTCCAAGCATCCATAAATAATATAAATGCCAGCATCCAATTTACTGTAGACTACAGCACCCCCCCCAATTTTTAGACATATTAATAACAAAAATAAACACAAAACCAAAAACTGACATATATTTAAAACCTATTGACTCTCGACAGTACTTCCTTTTCACATCTGTTATGGCCTGGTTCCTTGTATCACGGTGATAGTCCAAGGTAGAACCAATTAAGAAGAACTCGAATACGGATATGGAATAACACAGATATATTACAAACAGGAATATATACAGAGAGGTAGAAAGTGTTAGTACGAACAACCAGGTTTAGTAGTAATTGTCTGAACGCGACTCTGTTTCGGACTGCCTCTGACTCGACTGACTGACTCGCTCGCTCTGACTGACTGACGGACTTCTGACGGACTTCACTCCAGACTTCAGACGGAACTCGCTGCTTCCTCTTGAGGCGCAGTATTTATTACGTATGGAATAGTCCATTATGTTATTATGGGTAAGGTCCCATAACATCTTCCCATCCGAAACACACCCGTACCATCATCCCACTCAACCAAGTGAATCTGTACAATAGTCTCAAACACAACAAGAGACCACAGACTAGAAGAGGTAGAAAAAAATACTTATCAAGGGAAAATACCCTCAAAGTTTAACAACAACAGCTATGAAAAAGCAAAACAAATTAATATCCACACACTCTGAGAAACACAAAGTAAAATGTTCATCCCTTATATCTCAATTTTCAACCCAGAAAAATACAGGAATCTAGACACACATACAACTAAATCTACCAATTCTACTAAAGAGCAAACTAATGAAAAACCTATTATGGAAATACCCAATAATAAAAAGTAAACGACAATCAAAATCACTAAAACAGATACTGACGATTGCAAAACTGCAGATCACAATTAAAGAGTCTCAGGTGAAAAGTTGCAACTGACCCCTCCGCGGTGTAAGCAGTTACCTATCTGAAGGCCGCGAATTTCCTTTCAAAAACGGATCCAGATTCAAAATTAAAAATGATTTCTCGTGCAACTCAGCGAATTTAATATGCATAATAACATGCAAAGATTGACAGGAATATTACATTCGCCAAACCGGCCAGACACTCCGACAAAGGATGACAGTTCATCGCCAACAAATTAGGGAACCCCACACCAGAAAAATACCCCTTAGCCGACTGAATGCAGGGGATGAAATCTGCCAAAATTTTAATATCTTCCCATTCTACGAGTGCGACTATAATACAACCGAATAAAAGCGTATTAATAAAGAAACATTTTTTAGCAGCAAGTTTAAACCAATACACAATTCATCGCCTGAACCAGAGGTATGTCCCTCAAAATTGATTCTGTCATATTTTCTTTGCGCCGCTTGATTTGCTCATTTGTTCAAGGCATAAGCGTCAACACGTGGGGATATAAATATTTACAAAATTTGAAAAGCTAAAAGCGAAACCGATTAAAGTAAAACATTTTTTTTCTGAAAACCCAAATGTTAGTAAAACAATTTTAATTTTAATATTTCTTTTTAAAAATACATGTATCATAAATATTACGTATAAATAAATAGAAATATTAGATGTTTTCCAAAATGTTAGTTTCTCTCTCTCTAAATATCTCTATCTATAAAAGGCAGAATGTGTGTGTGTGTGTGTGTGTGTAACGAATGCACGGCCGCAATTTTCGACGGATTTGCACCAAAATTTACATGCACATGCGTTAGTGGGAAGGCCAAGACCGACTTCGCATTTCCCAACTCCCATCGATAGTGGAAATAATCGATTTGTTCATGCTTCTACGGCAGTTTTCATTTAGTTTGCAGCCATTTTGTACTGGCCAGAGTGAGAGCCTATACCTGGCTGCCACGAATAGGCAGGAAGATTCTATTGGCCAGCGTGAGAGTCAACAGCTGACTGACATGAATGTTAACTGCCATGCTAGCATGCAAAAAATCGATAGCTGCATTCGTCACAAGTGGGAAAAATTTAAATCTGCATGGCACTTTACTCCAATTGGCTCATTCGCTTGCTTAAACTCAACGTTGATTCTGATTCCGCAGAACTGGGTTGGGTGTGAAAAAGTATTTGTTGTTAACATTCTTTTTTCATTCGGTTTTTCCAGTTACGAGTCCTTTTTTAAAGCTGATCGTTTTGTGTTCATTTTGTTTAGTTATTTTTTCATAACAGATTTAATGTTTAGTATAGAGCTTAGAAAAAATTCGCAGCGTGAGAGTAAGGCCTGTAGCAACATCAGCACGGCAAAGGGCACTCCTTTAAAGGCAAGGAAGGGCAAAAATATTTTAAGTCAAGTGTGAGCGGTTGCTGTATGAGACGTACGATTTTTGAATCAATCACGGGCAACTCCGGGCCATGCTGCTAATGTATATACAGTGGGTAGCAAAAGTATTTAACACATTGGTTTTTCTTACATATCTCAAAAAATAACAGATCAATTTCAACGAAACTTATAGGAAATATTTAAACGAATATTGTCGATCAAAACATAGAAGGAAAATTTAAAACCACTGTTTTGAGAAACATTTATTAACAATAAATAAAATGACCCATATGCAAAAGTATTTAACACACTTTAGTAATATTTAGTACAGTAGCCTCTGTTCTGCTTCACAGCCTCCAGTCGTTTCCCGTAGTCTTCAACTAGTTTCTTGCAGGTACTTGTTGGTATTTTGACCCATTCTTCTTCACAAATTTTCTTCAATTTGTTTAAATTCGATGGATTTCTTTTATGAACTCGTAACTTCAATAGTTTCCACAAATTTTCGATTGGATTTAAATCCGGTGACTGAATTGGCCATTCCAGGACATTAATGTCATTATTATTAAACCAATTCTTAGTTGTTTTAGCAGTATGTTTCGTGTCATTGTCTCGCTGAAATACAAAATCACGACCATGTCCCAAAGATGTGGCACTGTTCAAGAGTTGAGTTGACAAAATTTGAGTGTATTTTGCAGCATTCATTGTTCCTTCGATGATTTTTATTTTTCCTACCCCATTTTAGGAAAAACAACCCCACATCATAATATTTCCACCCCCATGTTTGACTGTAGGGATGGTATTTTCTGGCTCGTATTCTGCTCCTTTTTTTCCTCCATACATGAGTGCGCATATTTCGTCCATAAATCTCAATTTTCGTTTCGTCTGACCAAATTACTTTCTCCCAGAAATCATTAGATTCAATTTCATATTTCTTTACAAAATTCAAACGGGCTTGTACATGTCGGCGTTTCAGTAATGTAGTCTTTCTCGGTGATCTTGAAGTGAGACCTGCACGATTCAGTGATCGTTTAATTGTATCTTTACTAACTTCAATTCCGGCATTTTTCAAATCATTTGGAATTTCTCGACGAGTTGAAAATGGATTTTTCTTCACAGTACGGGAAATGTATCGCTCATTAGCCTCATTCAAGATACGAGGACGACCACTCCTTTGAATGTTTTCAATAGTATCGAATTTTTTCCATTTTCGAACAACTGCACCAAATGTACTCACAAGCAAATTCAAATCTTGAGCGATTTTTCTATATCCCTTACCATCTTTGTGATTCTTTATGATCTTCTTGCGCATGTCGTTCGACAATTCATTGTTTTCACCATTTTCTTGCAGTAGTGGCAACAGAATAGCTGCAGTGTCTCAGAGCTGTTATCTAATAGCCAGTTGAGTGCCGTGCAGTGCTGTCATTGGTCGACATATCACATCATATCAATATGGGTAAGAATCATGACGACATGTCTCTTCTAGCATAATATTTGCATTGGTGTTAAATACTTTTGCATATGGGTTATTTTATTTATTGTTAATAAATGTTTCTCAAAACAGTGGTTTTAAATTTTCCTTCTATGTTTTGATCGACAATGTTCGTTTAAATATTTCCTATAAGTTTCGTCGAAATTCATCCGTTATTTTTTGAGATTAAGAAAACCAATGTGTTAAATACCTACCCACTGTATATATATATATATATATATATATATATATATATATATATATATATATATATATATATATATATATTAAAAGTTATTAAGTTATCAAAATGTCAGAATGCACGAAGCACTTTCATCTTACCGTAGCTGATCTCCTGTGAGTTTTATGCAAGGTGTTTCGTTATTTTATCACTCCGCAGTAATAATTCCCGTGATTTCCGCCCAGCGTATAAATCATCCTGTGTTTCGGGGAATCTTTCTAAAGGATTTTAAATTGCAATTTTATTTTACTAGATCCCTTTGTTATCGTTCTGAAATTTATAGTTTTCCGAAATAATATTCCATTTTATTCATTTTACGAGCAATAATGCCCTGTGTTCCGTGATGTGATGTTACATGCGAGTTTCTTTCCCTCCGTTCCCCTGCGCTGCACACTCATTTATTTAAGAGATTTGCGCATCCCCTACAAATTTATTCGAACAATTAAACAGTTCAAAAATATATGTAAACCTATCATTATCGCTTAATCTCTTTTGTCCCAAGCGGTGATCGAAATCATAATGGGTTTATCAATTCCAGAGCGGAATGTGCCTTTATTTCAATATCTAAGTAAATTTACCTATTCCAAAAGGTAAGTAAAGAAACAGATAAATTTCGTTAGAGACGTAGAAAAGTTATTTCAGTCCTCCTGTATGGCAGTGGATACTGAAGGATCTTATCACAGATGAAGAAAATAACTGAGGAAAAACAAAAACATCTGTCTATATTTCTGAGATGAGGTATTATGTACACTATTTACACTATTCGGACTATTATCCTTATCTTTGTCGCCATATTTTTTAATAATGTAATAAATATGGCGACAAAGATGAGGACAATAGTCCGAATAGTGTAAATAGTGAACAGGAATGTCGTTCTACAGAAAGAAGCTGGATTGAACACGTGAACAATGACAGATTGATTTGTTTTCTCGTGGTTTCTTTTGCAGATTATAAAAATTCAGAAAATATTGGGGGTGGTGTAGAGGTGGATTCATACCTTTCCCCGATGGTATTTGCACGTACGTGCATATAACGAACTGATCTGAAATCACACCACCCACACACCCATGCTTAGCGCACCTGGTATTTACTTGAAGTTACCCCACTAGGTACTAACCAGGCTAGACATTGCTTAACTTCGGTAATCGTATAAGAATCGGTGCTTCATCATGGTGTGATCCTAAGGGCGAACATCTAGAGAAAATTAAAACAAATAGGACAATTATACTTAACGTCTAAAAGAGGCTAAGGCACATAATGAGGAAGGAGTGCTTGGAAAATTTGACACTGACATTTAAGTCAAGAGGAAAAAACCTAAGTAAGGATCTTGTGTAAATGGATGGCAGGACAGTGTTTAGGAGAGCAAAAATACGAAAAAAAAATACTCAGAGCTACAAAGAACACGAAATTTTAGAAGAGCCATGAACGCCAACGTCCTGAAGGTTCATGTGACAAACAACAACAACAACAACAACAACAACAACGACGACGACAAGAAGAAGAAGAAGAAGAAGAAGAAGAGGAGGAGGAGGAGGAGGATGAGGAGTCAAGTTTGCATTACGGTCGAGTTCTTTGCATTAATTCCCGTACATGTACCCTTTGGAAAGTTAATCATACATCTCTCCAAATATATCTCAAGTTAAATGGCTGGGTAGATTGGTTTATTTAGCTATGTTTGGCAACCTGTCTTGGTGAAGGACAATTCTGAATTCAGAATCCAGTCACCTGTAACTATACAAAAGATAGTTAGATCTGGGTTATTGACACTGTGTCGATAAGACATAAATACGATAGATTTCAACAGGTTTGGATGAGAGATTATCAAGAATGTTATGATCATCAACGAGCATTTGGACCACTGAAGGTAAATAGAGATAATCATTTATATAAGATGTATTATATTCGGTTTCGAAAAAAAAAGTGTTATAAACCCATTATTTTTATTATTGATACTTTTTAGAAATGTTATTTCACTATTTTACCTTTATAGGAGGGAAGATACTTTGTTTCACAAATAAATCATCCAGTGCTATGAAGATATATTTTAAGCTTCTTTCTCAGTTTTTTTTAGGATAAAAATTGTTTATAGTTACATTGTCCTGGAATTGTCATCAATGGTCAACTGAACTTGTTTTTTTTTCAATAAAGTTTTTATTTGCAAATTTATTGTTTCTTTTCTCGATTCTGAATTTGTTCCAGACATTTTCAAGTCAGTTTTACCTTCGCTAATATTCGTCTTCGAACCAACATAGGATTACGTTGTTGCTAATTCTTACCCCGCAACGTTGATGGTGTATTCGAATTTATTTCCTTTTCGTTTTCGATTCACACGAAAGAACGAGCAACAAAAATATACCCTCTTGATTGGATTCCGCTTCACATTAAAGTTAAGACTGGGAAGAAGATATCATCAAAGTTTTTCATTGCAAGTCGAAATTGTCTCTATTGATTTTTCACGTCCTTCGGCCTTTAAATAAATAGATGTCTGGCCGACTGAGCTAAGCTGCTTATTTACAGCTCGTGGTCGGTGTTCGAACCCAATGTTGATTTTCCAAGAAGATGCTGATTTTGAAGACGCTTACCGCACCAAAATCCACCTCTCTTCCGTGCATTTTAGGGGTGTTTTTCCTTTGCGAATCAAATGTAGATTAAAAATGGGAGAGAATTAGATGTCCTACCAGGATTTAATATTGGTGGCCACAAACTTAATAACATTAAATATGAGGATGGCAGTCTTGATAGCAGACACAGCAAGGAATCTAGATGAATTCCTGCCTAAATGCAAGCGAAACAAAACATCGACAGTAAGAAGACGTATCCTCAGGTTGTCAGCAAAAGGAAGAGACGAGCATTCAAATTGAAAATTGGCTATACCAAAATCGAACAAGTACAATATTGAAATATTTGGGAAGTGTTTTAACAGAGGATGGAAAGTGCGACACCGAAACCCGAATGGCATTGGGCTATCGAAAAATGTCTTCTAAAAGTTAAGCAAAGTACTAAGAAACAAGAAAATTTAATAGCTAACAAAGAAAAAAGTACTGAATTGTTATGTAATATTGGTAGTCCTGTATGATAACGAATGCTAAACAATCTCCTCATAGACGGAGAAGAGACTTGACGCAACAGATATATGGTTATACAGAAGGATGCTGAATATTTCATCGGCATAACATGTGAGCAATGACGAGGTTTTTTTGAAAAAATGCAAGCAAAAAGAATATTTATATGTGGCACCAGAAAGAGACGGTTGAAATTTCTAGATCACATAACGAGGAAAGCTGGTTTGGAAAATTCGACACTCACAGGACATTTTAAAAGCAAAAGGGACAAAGGAAAGCAGCGTATAACCTAACTAGCTGTAAATAGATGGCAGATCAGCGAGTAGGAGATTTAGCAAAAAACAAACTTTACAAAGCGACAGGAAGTTGTGGAGAGCCATTATCGCTAACGTCCTGAAAGGATACGGCACATACAAAAAGAAGAATCTAACGGAAATAATTATTAATGTATTGATGTTTGTGCTAATATATTTAATTATACATATTTGTGCTAAAAACTCGGGCTTAATGCTATTTAGACGTATGTAATACGATCTATTTAGTGATGTATTTTTATGATATATACAATACTATGAGCAGTGATCGTGTTAATGAGCTAACGACGGCTCTCTCCGCCAATGTGGACGCATGTTCGGACCTTGCCGGAGAGTGCATATTTTTCTGTAATAGTAGTTTCTCGAATTTTCAGGACGGTAGACGAAGTTAAATAAATATACCGTTTAGTAAATAAACGGATAGTCTACATGAATATCCACTACCTGCAGGCTGTATATATATATATATATATATATATATATATATATATATATATATATATATATATACTGCAGTTCAATTTATATTATATTACAATGAATCATTCATACAAAAAGTAAATTACTAAAGTTAATGATATGAAATAGCGAAATTCATTCGCAAACAAAATTTTAAAGATGCATTAACCTACTAATCACTCGATGAATGTTATGATCCTTGTTTTTAAAATTATAAACTGTAAAAGGTCTTTTTCGTCTTGAAAGCTACCTGTATTTTACCAAAAACAAAATAATTTCCCTGCCTGAAGATGACTGAATGTACAGTCGAATGTACTTGCGTATTTAAGAAAAACCTTATACAGCTTATAATGTTAAAAAAAAATAAGGATCATAAGATTCATACGTGATTAGTTGGTTAATTCATCTTTAAAATCTTGTTAGCGGTGGAATTTCGCCTTTTTATATCATTAACTTTACTAATATATATATATATATATATATATATTCTTCAGGTGGTTGGAATGTCGAACTGAACTCTTTATTTCGCTCACTGGGGTAGACTGTTCTAGTTCCACGTACATGTCGAATGGATGTCAGTTATCAGTTATCTCCTGCTAATTCCCCTCTCTCTTAACCAGGTATTGAACTCACACTCTTTGGGACCTGTCACTGGTTCTAACTACCGCCTTTATCCACTGTGCCATATGTTATTGAGGAAATTTGTGTATGAATTTCTGAGTATTCTAAATATTAATAAATAAAGTAAACAATGTTAAATTTAGTATAGTATATAATTCGTTTTATTTTTTTACTAGGATCAGTGGAGAATATATTAGTACTTATGAATTATTTTAGGATATTTTCATTTGGTTTGTAGTTAGAGTGTATTTAATTGCGGTATAGTAGGTTTATATATTTATTTAGGGTTATTTGTGGAACTATTATGTTCTTTTTGATTTATGTTAATATTTCTAATAGTTCGTCTAATTTATCCATCAAAAATGTAATTAGGAAATTCATTATTAATGAGAGTGTGTTTAATGTTTTTTAATTCAGTGTAGAAATTTTTTTGTGTAAGAGTTAACTTTTTCACGGTTTATTAAATTTTGTATAATAGTTGTTTTGTAATAGTGTAATATAGGAATAAAGTGTCTCTGCTGACACTTGAGGATGAACATGGATCGCCAGTGAGTAAACACAGGCGATCTTATTATTGAAGCAAGTGGATCACGTGGACATAGAGGAAACTTATATATGTGGCGTGACGTCTAAATGATCTCCGTTTCCTATTCTATCCTCTATACGGATCGCTATTCCTAGTCTATCCTCTATTCTATACGGATCGCTATTTCTAGTCTATCCTCTATTATTATACGGACTGTTATTCTCTACTCTCTTCACTATTCTATTTCTCTATTCAGATCACTATTCGGGTTACATGTCGAGCGAGTATTATCGAGCAAGTAATATTAATGCGAGTGATATTGGACGGCGTCAGACTCCAGTATTGTTAAACGGCGTACAATAGTACCTGCGATTATAAAGTCTCTACTACAACAAGCATTGCGAAAGTGACAACGAGTATTCGTTGAGATTCCAAAAGTGTTAACGGGTGTTAGTTTACATCACAAAATATATTCTGGACATTCTTTTTATAGTTGAGAGTTCACGTGTTTATGCTTCTTATTTTTTTATATATCACGCGGGATCGTAAATGGATTATTATTGGTGTCTATCAATATAACAAGAAAAGGAATTCTGTTGTTATTGTTAATTCCATATGTGAACTTAAGAACGGAGTATTTTTGGTAGTTTTTCGTAGTTCATGTATTTCATCTATGTTTTTAACTAAGATGAAAACATAATCTAATTATCTTAGTTAGAGGGAAGGCTTTTAGTGATATTAAATATTTTATTTTCAAGGTTAGCCACGTAGAAGTTGCTAAATTTTGGTTCTAGAACTGAACCTCTGGAAACACTATTACGTTCTATATTATTTTGATAGTCACAGAAAGGAACTTCGGTAGTACAAGTCAATAGTACTTTCCGTAATATGTTATTTTAAATTTTTAATGAAGGGAGAGATGGGTTATTGTAAATATTCTTTATAATTATATCAATTGTTTCTCTAACTGGGACATTGGCAAATAAACTTTAAATATCAAGGAAGGCTATGGTTTCATTATTAGGTTTTTGTGTTTTTAAGATTTGGATTAGTTCGTGAGTTGATTCTATGGTGTATTTATTAGATATGTATGGTGTAATGAGTTGGTTAACGATTTTGCTTAATTGATAAATCGGAGTAGGGATTTGAATAATGATGGAATGGAGAGGGAAGTTAGGTTTATGTATTTTTATGGTTCCATAAATGTATCCTGGTTCGTAGTCATCAATTATTTTGGGAAGTTTTAAGCTGTCTTGTCTGCGTTGTTCGTTGTTATCAGTTTGTTGATTTTCAATTTAATTTGGTTAATAGGATTTTTTTTACTTGTGAAACATGGTGTGATCGTCAAGTATTTGTTGTAATTTTGAATTATAATCAGATTTATTTAAAACAACGAAGAAGAAACTTTTATCTGTATTTTAAAAATTATAATAGTATCGGTACTTTGCTCTTTGGCAGAGATTTTTAATTGTTTTGTTAAGAGCTTAGACGAGTTTTTTTTTCTTTTGTCATGTCTGTCTGTTATTGCTTCCGATTTGAGTAGGACATGAATTTCTAGTTTTGTTTTTATTAGTTGTTGTTATTGAAGTTTTTGTATATTCTGACATAACATTTCAATTTCAGTTTGTTTATTCAATCTATTGAATTGTCTGTAGAGATGACAGTTAGGTCCAAGGTTGAGCAATTCTTTTTGGTGGTCTGTTAGTTCGAGGTTGGAGATGTTGATGAATTTATCTTTATTATTTGGAAGATGAATAATTCGTTTGTATATTGTACAAATATACACGCGTACACACTTAAACACATATATGTATATACATACAGGGTGTGTTGTCGCCATTTTATATCTTTAATTTCGCGCATGCGCGTTATTTGATTTTGATTTTATCGACTGTGAGAAAAAGAGCAACATGACGCAATGCACTCTGTCAGAAATTTGGAAACAACACGCTGTACTACTTGGCATTCATGCCGGAATCTCCAATACGAACATTTCAGACTGTTTGGGTGTCAATCTGAGGAGAGTGCTGAGGATTCGGAAAGAGTTGGATGATATATCCAGTCAACATCATTACTAGTCATGGTGACGTTATGCTTCCATTCCTCTTCCCACAGGGCCTCAGATTCGGGGGGTCTACATCAAGTGCCTTGAAGAGGTAGTAATGCCCTGGGTCTATAGGATGGCTGCTGTATGACCATATTGCTGGCAATAGGATCCTGTACCATGCCACACAAGCAGAGAACCAAGTCATGGCGGTCAGATAATTTCTGCGACCATCGCACTTCTTAAATCTGGCCACCTAACTCCCCAAACTGAAACCTCCTTGATTATTATGTGTGAGGCGAAGTAGAGCGGGAGACTAACAAAACTCCTCATAACACCAAAGATGGACTGAAGCCAATGATTATGTCAGCATTCACTTCATCAACTTAAACAAGGAGACCGTCCAGAACATCTGAAAGCGGTGGCTGAAGACAATGGTGATTTTGTTGAATAAATTTACTCTTTAGTATTTCAAGATATTTTCATTTAACCTTGGTAAATATATCTGTTAAAATAAGATGCCAGTGTCATTTTCATTTTTGCGTTATTTAGACGACAATTTATCCATCGTACCCTGTATACACCTTAACAACATTCTCGTAATGCTTTTTAATTTAGATTGCTCTCCAATAAATAATATATATATATATATATATATATATATATATATATATAATGAAACCCAAACAAATTACCCCATACAGACTGCCATTTCGTCTTCAGGAAAAAACAAATTTCATGGACTTGTGAATACAAATAGATTTGATAAAAAAACATTTTTTTTTCAACAAATATGTTTGCCGTGACAAGTCCAAGAAATTTTTTTTCTCCCGAGGGCGAAATGGCCATCTGTATGGGGTAATTTGTTTGAGTTTCATTGATTGGAATTCACTTATATGCTCTATAATAAAAATTATATTGAGCTCTTTTTTGTGGATCAGTTTTAATATTTTATACTAATAGGATCTACTTGGATTACTTTCCCACTGATGTTTTGCCTACACACACACACACACACACACACACACACACACACACACACACACACATATATATATATATATATATATATATATATATATATATATAATTAAAGGATTTAAAATATGGTTTCTTCGATACAGAGGAATTACCATGTTTCAAAAACCGAACCTAAAAACTTCAAATTTAATTATATAATTAAATTAAAAGCATTAGTTCTGTTTCATCCTCAAGCGAATTTTACAGTAACTTATTTTTAAATTTACTGAGTTTTAAACGCACATACAATTCTATGTAGCGAAGAAAACATATTTTAAATCAGTTAATTTATAATATTTATGCTCTGTAAATTTACATTGAGCACTGTTTTGTAAAATAAAAAAATCAATAAAATCACCGGATTATACATCTTACTGTTCTTTCTTTTTTTTTTATATATATATATATATATATATATATATATATATATATATATATATATATATATATATATACTAGGACAAAAAGTTATCTTGGCTGACGTGTTTCGTACTTTATCAAGGAAAATGCAAGGATTTGGTTTCCTCTTAATGGTTTTTGGACTTGTCTATTTTTGGAATTTCTGGAAAATGTTACTTTCATGAATATTTTAGCAAAAATTCTTCTTATTTCAGATACATAGATGATTCTTTATTAATATATCCACAAAACGTAATTTTATCCGATCTTGTCAATAAATAACGCTGAACCAACAAAAGATCTTACCTTTGAATGTGACTCTCTCAACACTCTACCCTTCCTAGATATAATGCTCCACAGAAATAATAACGAACTTCCGTTGAACGTTTACAGAAAATCTACCAACAATAATGACCTTATCAACTTTTATTCCCACCACTATAATAAGATTAAAGCTTGAATAATTCTAGGATTCTATTTAAGAGCACTAAGAATCTGCATCCACCAATACTTACTCAAAGAAGAAATATACAGAGAAAACACGTTCAAAAACCCCCAATATACTTATTATTTCATTCATAGGGAAGGCTATACAAAATATACAACAGCAAAAAATTCAACAACATTATTAATAAAAATATCAATGGCAATAAACTAGATGTAATACTACATACTAACTCCATTACAGCCACTATCCAAAACAATTTATCCAATCTAAACAACAACAAAATAATTACAACCTTATCCAAAACTATTAGGGAGGTGACCAGTGTTGCAGTTTTTTGTGTATATGTTATGTAACTAGTGAGTTAGCCCAAATAACTTGACTCACTTTATAGTCCACCAATAGTAGGTTAACCAATCAGAAGACGTAGAACATTCAATCCATCGTGTATAAAGGTGGCCATTTTGTTTACCCTATCCGAATGTCCAGTCCAGCTTGTTAGGCGAAGAGATAAGGACGAACTACGCTCTGCTACTTTTACCAAAATATCCACTGCTAACTTGAACAATGCTTTCCTACTGTCTTCGAAATATTCACTTCTAACCTCTGGATTCTATACTCGAAGAAGACCGTCATCATGAACAACAATCAGAACTAAAAAAAACCATGGCAATAATAATTCTGAAGCAGTTATATTCATCAGGTTAGCCGAAAAGTCAAGGCAAGCTATGGAGGACGCCAAGTGAAATAATTCAATTTCTAATAAACGGACGTGAGTAAATGATATTTCCAAATCTGATCCACACAATACATAGGGGAAAGTTGCAGAAATTTAACAAAAAAAGGTATCTGTGAACACTAAAGTGGTTTTATGCACAATAATTTATGAAATGCATTAGTTATTCATAGAAATAAATTCAGTCACAACTTTGATCTAAAAATGTCGCACAAATTATCAAAACAGATAAAGTTACTTGCTTAGACGGAAAATTCTCAAGACTGCCGCTGTCGAATGTTATCAAAATATAATTCCGCGCACTGGATTTTTTTCAAATGATTCCATTCCTTAAACAATTACTTCTTTCCCAGGCCAACATACATGACTAGAAAAATGCTAAATATTAAAAGAAAACCGTTAAATTAATAATTCAAAATATATAATTCATAAACTGATCCCAAAATAAAATAATTTAAATATTAATTTACATAGGAAAATGTCAATAATATCATTTAGTACTCACTTCCGTTTATTAGAAATAGAATTATTTTACTTGGCGTCCTCCATAACTTGCCTAGACTTTTCGGCTAACCTGATGAATACTTATGAGCCTTTCTTAAATTTAAAACTTCTGAAAAGACAACAGCATTTTTGCCCTTGTATATAAATACGTGTTACAAAATAAACTCCTTACATTTGTCATGATAACATTGATCAGAGACAAACCGGATTGTCTAGTATAATTTTTCCTTTTGTCTTTATTCCTATTGTACATTTATATATTCTATTTGAAATTTATATATATATATATATATATATATATATATATATATATATATATATATATAAGTATATGTGTGTGTATCAATTCATGCCAGGCTGTAAAGCTACTAAGACTAAGTGTGGAAAAATTAGAAACAGAAACATTAATAATGAGCGGGAAGAGCAAAAAGTAATCGGGAGGACAGTAGATAGCGATTGACATTACATTTAAATTTTTGCAGATTAAAATAGGCTGGAAACCATGGAATCGGAAGGGAGTTTCACAAGCGAGAAGAACAAGAAAAGAAACTATTAGCATAGATCTTACGGCAACATCTAGCTATCTCATTGAATACATGGCTTAGATCTAGACACCAGCCTAGTACTACGCTTAAATTCTAGGTACCATAGCGAAGAACTCATTCGAAAAATTACTGTGAAAGTATTTGTAAAAAAGGTACAGAGAGGCAGTCTTACGGCGATGGGAAAGTGACTGAAGCCGAGATGCTAGATCAGGATCAATACTGTTGCTGATTTTTCTTTGGATTTTATCAAGGAGCTCAAGCTAAATATCAGGGGTACCAAACCAAATAGGGTAGTAATATTCTAAGGAAGAACGAATGGTAGACTTATAGTTATGTAAGATAGATTCTGGAGATAAATTTTTTCTAGCCTGACACAGTGAACCAACTTTCTAAACAGCTGGCCTAGCAATGGATTCATTAGAGTTTTTTTTCCACTTTATGTTGAGAAAGTGAGCCAGAGAAGACGCAACGTGCCACTTTCTTGGTGGTTAGCATCAGCCTTGTTGATAGAAGGCAGAGAAGGGTCTCTCAGTTTTAGCACAAATTACACTAAATTAAATTAAATGTTAATTATAAAGGCAATACGCAACATATCATAAGAGACACGCACGTTATGCATAGAGACGCAACCTGAGTAAGTAAATTAGACTGTTATGATTTTAGACCAAAAAAAAAAGATTTATTAATACATTTACATTTTTTACGATTAAAATTGGCTGCAAAAGCATGGGACCAGAAGAGAGTTCCACAAGCGAGAAGAGCGAGAAAAGAAACTGTTAGCATAGAAATTACGGCTACATCTAGCTAGTTCAAATGTGATTTGAGAAAAGATCTCGGAGTCAGTCTAGTACTGCTCTTAAATTTAAAAAAAAAACTAGGTACCATAATGAAGATCTCATCCGAACACTTACCATGAAATTAATTATAAGGAAAGGCAAAGAGTGGCAGCCTTAGAGCATTAGTAGAAAAGAAACTGAATCCGATCCACCAGATCAGGACCAATAATATTGCTGATACTTATTTCATCAAGGTGCTCAAGGTAAATATAAGGGGATATATGTGGCAGAGATGTTATAAGAATGGTAGAATGATAGATATGTGCAATAGATTCTGGAGATAAAAATTGTCTTCCACGACATTTGAAGCAACTTTGTTTTCCTTTTGTTTTTATTCATATTGTCCTTTCCAGATATAATCTATCTGAAAGTTTATATATATATATATATATATATATATATATATATATATATATATATATATATATATATATTAAAATAGTGTGTATTTAGGCAGTATTTACTCATTGATGCATATTTCATTAGATATTATAGGCAAGTTTTGTCTATTTATTTTAAAACTTGTCTATATTATTTAATGAAACATGCATCAATATATATATATATATATATATATATATATATATATATATATATACTGTTTATGTCATTTTATAGATAGAAATATTTAAAGTAAATTTTTGGTTTATAATAAAACAGTATTAACTATATTTACGAGCCTATAACATTTAGCAAGAGAGCTAAATGGTATCGCACGTCAGGCAATATGGTGGTTGCGTGTAAGATACAGGTTCGATTTCTGGCGGAAAACACATATTTTTTCTTGAGATTTATTGGAAATTCAGATTGCTAAATGTTGTTAATACTGCTTATTATAAACAGAGCATTTACTTAAATATTTGTATCTATAAAATGAGGAGTAAACAAAAATATATTAGAATAATTGTCGGACTTAGTCCATTTCATAAGATATACATACACACACACACACACATATATATATATATATATATATATATATATATATACGTACATTCTATAATGATTTTATAACATATTTATGTTATAATTTTGGAATAAATTATATTTGCTCTACTCTTTATTGAGGATTCTTTTAAGAATAGTATTTATTGGTTATTGGAAATTATTCCATATATACCAGTCCTATACATAGGTGTATATACTTACATACGTATATATATATATATATATATATATATATATATATATATAATGCACTCTCCCGTCGGTTTCGACGTATGAGGATCTGACAGCTTATTGAATAGAGTTATGAAAGTTATGTTCGATAATCTTAAGTGGCATTTAAGACCTGCTAGTGTCATATATAGACCAAGTGTGACTGTGAGATGAGATTACTGTTAGATTAATGGCCCTTTTAGATCTTGCTCTCGGTTCTTGAAGATGATTCAGACAAGCAGATTGAAAATTGCTGAGTCCACTAAAACACGTTGATCTCCATTCTACCCGCTCCAAAGCTAAGTGCTCAAGGGTGTTATGTGGTATATTGACTGCTGACATGTTGCTTTTCAGCTTCTCTTTGTATCTTACCCATCGGCGTCCTACATTCCTGTAGCCCTGATCTAACTGGCTGTACATTAGGATCTTGGTTATCCAGATAAGAACGAATCAAGGTAAACCGCCAGAAAACCCCCACAAGTGATTTGATTAAAGTGGTGAAGGCTTGTGCAGAACCATCCACACTTTTCGGAACTACTTATAAACTTTGTCGGTGCAAATAAATGCCACAGACGAAGCAGACAATATACCTCAATATGTATATATGTATATATATATATATGTATATACTTAATATCAATAAATATTATCTTCTTAGTAATTTCTTTCATTGCCACCAGGTATCACTGCTGATACGTGAGATTGAAAATTAGGTATTCAACAAAATATTTCTGCGTGTCTATAATATACCCATTTTAAAGTAAAATGTCTTACTTTTGTTTTAAATCTCATTACAATGGCCCCGTTTATATACACTACATTGCGTATACTCAAGATATCATTTGAATTTTATTCACAAAAATATTAGGTTGGTGCAAAAATAATGAGACGTAATAATGTCGTTTTTTGACGTAGAAAAGTACGTCAAAAAACGACATTATTACGTCATTATTTTTGCACCAACCTAATACTATTTAATTTTAGATATTGTGCAAAGCGAATTTCACTAGCCAATTGTAAATAAAAGATGAAAACAAAAGGATTTTCATATATCATGCTTACGACTGTTGCAAAACCGCCATAACTACTTGAATTCTTCTCTTCGAGATTTCTTTATCCAAGAAAACTCAAATGACCGGACAACAAATATTTCGTTTGGGCGTGGCAAGATTAATTCTCTTTTTTGAATATTTGTCAAGATCAGTGTACCAACTGAAATATTTATTACGCTGACTACTCAGGGCTTTCATCACCACGAAGCCTTCAAAGGCAGAACTGTCGTTGTTCTTTCAATGGTATTTCTGCTTCTCTGTTATTTCAGCTTAAATAGTCTAACTCGATGAATCATCCAATCGGTTAGCAGTCCCAGTTGTTTGAATGTTACACGGTAGATATTGTTTAATAATCTAATTTGTGATGAAATATAATGGCGGTGATTTGCTTTCATTCGTTTATATTTATCGGAAGGAAGTTTAAACAACCTGATAAGAATATTTTTCCAAAGTTTCAAACTTATTTAAAAAAAAAAAAATCACCCTAAAATTTTCAAAAAAAAGACAGGGCAGCCAAGAACATTTCATTAGTACCCGACATATTTTCACGATTCTCACCCACAACACTAGTCGGCCTTCAGGCTCAAATTCAATTACTGGAATGAGAGGCACAAAACAATCTTCCTACTCCATTTTTTTAAGTCATTTGCTTATAGCCGTGTAGAAGCAATGATCTAAGTTCAACTAAAAGTCAAAATTTTGAATGTTGTTTGGCGCAACACAATCTTCTGCTCTCATGTAAATCTAAATTTGCATGAAGTTAAACTGATTAAATATCTGTAAAATAGAAGTTTTACATGTTTTTCGGGATTTACGACAGCATTATGGTATTTAATGATTTCTAGTTTAACGAATTCGTCTTGCTTGTAATTATTGGCCATCTTGTAACAGTAAAATATGTTGATTTTTTCTTATACGGTATTTTTATTACTGGTGTCATATTTTTTGTAAGAATAATTTTATTTGTTTATCGATAATGTAGTTGGGAATATATATATATATATATATATATATATATATATAATAGCTAACCAATCGTATTCAAGGATAGCCGTCTACTAGGGCGACAAGCCAATCCCTATTGCAGAGGCTCGCTCAGGCCTATTTGTGTTTACTCAACACCCACAGATCCCACCTGTGGTTTATACTGCAACTATGCTGAACAGACTTTAGTTACAGTTTCTAAGCACTCTTTTATATAGTTTTAATGTTTGCTATATTTATGCGATAATGAGCTCTATATCAGAGATAGAGCGTATGTAAATATAAAATTGAACATTGAAATTAACTCAGAGGCGACAGACTGTTTCATGCCAAAAGCAATCATCAGGCTACAATGATTGCAGACTGATGATTGCGTTTAGCATGAAAAACAGTCTGTCGCCTCTGAGAGTTGACTCAAAGTTCACTTATATATATATATATATATATATATATATATATATATATATATATATATATATATAATTTTCTCATACGGACAAAATAACTTGCTCACTACAAAATAAATAATTATATATATGTAGTGAGAAAGTTGTTTTGTCCGTATGAAAAAATATATATATATATATATAAATGATAAATTATTATTGCTCTACGCTTGGTATGGAACCCTTTTTGCATTAACGATGTGAACGTTAGAATTTATATTATTTTCGTTCTCATTACATTCGGATGGATATATATATATATATATATATATATATATATATATATATATGTGTGTGTGTGTGCGCGCGCGTGCATGTATGTGTTAAACGTGGAAACCGATTAACTTTATGAATATATTTTCCTGTTATTGTTAATAGAAGTCGAAATCTTGCAAGTAGAATGATTGAGATTTTCAATATACAAATTAAAACTTTAATTACAATTTTCTAGTGGATGTTTTGCTGCAGCTGCTTCTTGCATAAATCCAGGAGAATTTGAAGAGATTTGCCAAGTTATATGTTCTGATGGAACTATTAGCAATATGTAAATAGGTAAAGGCAAAAGCAAAAAAGTACATTGTTATATTATCCACATTTAATTACCTTAGATTCTTCGGGTAGCTTTGCGGTTATTGGCACGCAGATTGGAATCGGTATGCCGATTTTAAATTCCGGCAATTCGTTGCTTTTTTTTCTTTCTCGCAAATATACCTGATGATCCCCTGGCATTTCCAGACCGTACTAAAAAAAAACCCCCAAAAAACTCTACAATAGTAACGGTACATGACTGATGAATAAGATTTTTTCCCACAGTAGGTTGTCATTTCTTGCTGCGGTAGAAGGCTATAGAACCTGGCCTGTCCTTGTATTTACCCGTAGCTGGAGGGAAGAAAAGGATTCATACCTTTCCCAAGGGTATTAGCACGTAATTGAATGCAATAAATTCGGCTGGAATTCGAACTCGGCACTCCCAATCCTCAATCCCGCCGCTATACGTTACTCCACCGTGCCTCCTATATACAGGGGTTGGACAAAATAATTGGAACAGTTGCAAATTCCA
This sequence comes from Acanthosepion pharaonis, assembly GCA_903632075.3. NCBI lineage: Eukaryota > Metazoa > Mollusca > Cephalopoda > Sepiida > Sepiidae > Acanthosepion > Acanthosepion pharaonis. The sequence goes on from CAHIKZ030005375.1 coordinate 1,922,972, forward strand.
TTCCTATATTTCAAAGACTTATTATATTAAGAACTTTAACTAAAACTTCGTAATTGCAGGTTATATATATTGTAAATACGTTTATCTATCTAATTTACTGGCTTTGTCTTATTTATTTTTAGAATTTAGTAAAATTTAAGCTAAATGCGTTACCTCTCCGAGTTCGAAAAAGGGCAAATTGTTGGAGCTCGCATGGCAGGAGCCTCGATCAATAAGGTTGCTGAACTCTTTGGTTTTTCAAGAGCTACCATATCAAGAACACTGATGCAATTCGAGAAACGGGGCAAGACCTCTAGCAACCGTAGCAATCCGGGCCGGACTTGCAAACTTACTGACAGGGACTGATGTGCATTGAAATGCAATGTGGCAAAAAATCATCAGATTACTGTGGCCAAAGGGAATGCTGAGTTGAATAATCATCTGAATAATCCAGTTTCTACTAAAACTGTTCATCGTGAGCTCCATAAGGCTGGGTATCATAGAAAAGCCACCGTAAGGAAACCTCTTCTCTCCACTCGCAACATTCAGAAGAGGTTGAAGTGGTGCAGAGATCACAATGCCTGGTTTGCAGACCAATTGAAGCAAGTCATATTCTCAGACGAATCCAGTTTTTCTCTTTTCCAAACTTCAGGGCAAGTTTATGTGTGGAGGCAGCCCAAAGAAGCTTATAACCCTAATTTGCCTTCTTCCAACAGTGAAGCATGGAGGTGGATCAGTGATAGTTTGGGCCGCCATATCATGGAAATGTCTCAGTCCAATAGTTGCCCTGCATAGTAGCATCAACAGCAAAGATTACCTGAACATTTTGGGAGATCATGTTCATCCAATGGTCCAAACTTCCTCCCTGATAGTGACTGCATCGTCCAAGACAATAATGCTCTAATACATATCGCTCAAGTGGTTAAGAATTGGTATGAAGAGCATAAAAATGAGCTAGATCAATTTGAGTGTCCTTCCAATCTCCAGATATCAATATTATTTAAAAATTATGGTGCATTTTGGAGCGACAAGTTAGGGGCCGCTATCCTCCACCGTCGTGTCGTAAAGAGCTAGAGCACGTGTTAATGGAAGAATGGCTGAAAATACATCTGGATGAAGTCAGGAAGCTGTATGATTCCATTCCTAGACATATTAAAGCTGTACATGAGGCTAAAAGAGGACCAACTCCTTATTAAATACATTCTGTTGAGGTTTCTTCTAGACTCGATGAATTACTTAATATATATATATATAAAATATTATATAAAAAAATAAAATTGATATTTAAATTGATAGCAATCATCAAATTAATTTATTCTTTTTTTAGACATCTAAATTACTATCAAGCATTAAAATCTATTTTTTACATAAATTGCTAAAACCCAATTACAGCCTCTTTCTCTTTACTTCCCTCTCCCTCTTCTTTCTTTTCCCTTTTTCTTTTCTCCCTTCTCCCCTCCCATTTTAATATATCACTTCCGTTGAGTTAACCGTCTAAATAGGTCAAGGTCTGGCCACCCCTCCTCCCCTAATACAAAGTATACTTGAGAGAGATATGAAATTAATCCCTCCCTATATTCTACCATGTCTCTTTAACTACCCCTTTTGCAGTCCTTGTTAAATTACAAAAAACTTACACTACCCATCAATTTTAATTTAATTTTTCATTTCATTTCATTTTTGGAAGTGCTATCTGATGATCCGGTGTCCTTTAAAAGGGCTCTGGTGAAATAAATTATTATAATGGTACATTAAAGTGGTCTGTTTTTTTTATATATATATATATATATATATATATATATATATATATATATATATATATATATACACTCATTGATTAATAGAAATCATTCAATAGAGTATGGAGTTGGGAATACACGAGTGTGCGTTTCGGAGCAAAACAATAAAAAAATTGCTGAATTGCATAAGATGATAGTAGCACGATCACGGCCTCCTAACGACCGTAGAAAGCAATTTCAGTCTAGAGAGCACGTGTTAATTTTTAATTATTCAGTTAATTAGCTGAAAATAAAAGGCGCGCTTCGTTGCACTTCAATTAACTTTGCTCACTCGGCTTGATTGACATTTGCATTGATCTGCCGCCTTTCACATCATGACCGCCGCCTGCCTGCTTTTTCCTTTTCACCTTTCGGCTCGGGAACTTTGCAGATGCCGGCTAACGGCCTCGCCGTCTTTCTTTCCTTTTTTTTTTTTCTAGTTTCCTTGTAAACTGCCCAACCGGACGCTTTAACCAAACTGCCTTGTTCAAGATCAACGCTTCATTTGGCAAAACTCGGGATTAATCTTGAGCAAAATTCGCTTTCATGAATAATTTTCACGGATTTCCACAGGGGATTCGTTGATTGCCGGTGTAAGACAAGCAACCACTGATTAGTCATTTGCTGTGGGTGTATGAAAGGCCGGGAGAGGAGTTGGCAGTAACGCGTTTGATAGTATTTAAAACCAACTTTTATTCCCCAAATTTAAGATTTCATAAATTTGTAATAGACGCACAAAAGAAACATCATGTCTAGTGTGCTAAGTAGGTAATATAAATGATATACTAGTAATTCGTTTTTTTTTTACAGTGAGGTTCACTCTGTACAAGGCCTGAGAGCCACTACAGGTAGAGCATTACGTTATGCAGCATTTTATGCGGATAGTAGAGGATGATAGTTTTTAACTCTAGAGTTGTACAGATTAAGATTACAGTGATCGGGGAAACATACTCTTAGTAGTCGGTTCAACAGAGCTTGGGTTCGCGTGAAGAATCTGTTCGAGTGAAAATTCCTTCTTACAAATGGAATACGGATGGTTTTCTATAATGTGAGCAGCATGGTGGGTCTTGGCCGTGTGGTTAGAAATAGCGGAAACAAAGAATGCAGTTCGTCCTAGAACTTTCCATGGAAGTAGCGAGAAAGCAGTGAGTGGCTTGCAGCATCCCACCTGTAAGGGAGAGGTTAGACCTTGGAAAATAATTTCTCACTTACAAAGACTCTGAGACGCTTTTGGAATCTACCGAGACTAGAAAGTGAAGACAGGGAACCCCCAGACCAAATATGACCACTATACTTCATTTTACTGCTGATCTGATCCTTGTAAAGAATCACGAAGATTCCCTTACTTACAATGGACCGACTATATTTCCTGCGCCTTTAGCCATGGATCGTATGTAAGAGTTTCACTTGAGATTAAGGGTGATTTTGAGGTCCAATAGACTATCAAGGCACGTAGCCTTCCCGAGTGGGGGCATTCTTTATCGTGGCTGGTGGTAGTTTGGGTTTTACCATCAAACAATGTCTTTCTTAGATTTCCTGCTGAAATGCAAATGTTCGTGGTTCGCATCTGCCATTAAATGTATCTTTTTCTTCTTCGATTTAAATTAACATTGGGAGATGTCATCTCTGGCAAAAATGTAAATATACATGATGGTTTTTCCACCACGACTTTGTCATGTAGACTTACTTTTCATTTGACTGATTATAGTTCAATTTCCCAACATCTAAAGGAACACTCCTCTCCGCGATTTAGAGAAATATTAACCGACAATCCAACTATACTCCATCAGGAAAATAACAAACGAAAACTTCAAATTCTGAAATCTTTTTATATAAGAAATTACGGACAAAAATTAAGTCAATTATAAGTATAGCTACAAATTTCTAGAATGTTTATAACAGCAATATTTTAAAATATCTAAATTGTAATTGTTAAAAACTATAATTTAAACAATATTTTAAAACAGGTAACTACAAGTGTAATGAGAATTTACATAAATTAAATTACATCCTTTATATAGTGGTAATTTTATAGCGTCTATGCTCACATATTCATAACTTATATTAATACAATTCTTAGCAATTTATCCCCAGAAGATGATCTTGGATGGGATTGAAAGTACCTGGAAAATAAAGACCATATGGATAATTACGATTTTTTAAATCAATTTTGTACAGGCACTAAGAAATTTAAAATAAAAACAAATAGATATATATCTAGATCATTCAACCAAACATGCCTGAATGAAGATACAGTACTTTATTATGGAAATATAAAAGGCGAGACCAATTTTACCGTTCATGATTAAAAAAAAAAAACACTCGACCGGTTGTTTCTAATGCCTTCAAATGTAAGAAAGGCTGAGCACATGGTACATTCAAGTTGGTGACAAGGTCAACAACACATCTGGTTCTGCCATCGCTGAGCATTTTATAAATAATCTAAATTGTGCCACCAATTTTAGCGCCGACTCTTTTACCATCCTTAGTCGCGCTCACTCTTTCTTACATTTGATGGCATTAGAAACAATCTATGTCAGGTTCACACACACACAAACATATATATATATATATATATATATATATATATATATATATATATATATACCGGGTGTAATAGCAAAATTGTGCAAATTGTGTAACAGCATAGTTGTCCATCGCACAAAATATTTAATATCTAAAATACATTAAACTGAGTTTCTGTTTAGCCATTGTGATGCTATTTTTCGTAAGAATGAATAAAAAAAGAAAGAAAATACAATGACAAAATTAAGAAAGAAAGAAAGAAAGAAAGAAAGAAAGAAAGAAAGAAAGAAAGAAAACAGTAGATAAATACAGTGATAAAATTTAGAAAGAAAGAAAGAAAGAAAGCATGAAAGGAAGAAAGAAAGAACGAAAGAAAGAAAGAAAGAAAGCATGAAAAGGAAGAAAAAAAAGAACGAAAGAAAGAAAGAAAGAAAGCATGAAAGGAAGAAAGAAAAGAACGAAAGAAAGAAAGAAAGAAAGCATGAAAGGAAGAAAGAAAGAACGAAAGAAAGAAAGAAAGAAAGCATGAAAGGAAGAAAGAAAGAAAGAAAGCATGAAAGGAAGAAAGAAAGAACGAAAGAAAGAAAGAAAGAAAGCATGAAAGGAAGAAAGAAAGAACGAAAGAAAGAAAGAAAGAAAGCATGAAAGGAAGAAAGAAAGAACGAAAGAAAGAAAGAAAGAAAGCATGAAAGGAAGAAAGAAAGAAAGAAAGAAAGCATGAAAGGAAGAAAGAAAGAACGAAAGAAAGAAAGAAAGAAAGCATGAAAGGATGAAAGAAAGAACGAAAGAAAGAAAGCATGAAAGGAAGAAAGAAAGAACGAAAGAAAGAAAGAAAGAAAGCATGAAAGAAAGAAAGAAAGAAAGCATGAAAGGAAGAAAGAAAGAAAGAAAGAAAGAAAGCATGAAAGGAAGAAAGAAAGAACGAAAAAAGAAAGAAAGAAAGCATGAAAGGAAGAAAGAAAGAAAGAAAGAAAGAAAGAAAGCATGAAAGGAAGAAAGAAAGAACGAAAGAAAGAAAGAAAGAAAGCATGAAAGGAAGAAAGAAAGAAAGAAAGAAAGAAAGAAAGCATGAAAGGAAGAAAGAAAGAACGAAAGAAAGAAAGAAAGAAAGCATGAAAGGAAGAAAGAAAGAAAGAAAGAAAGAAAGAAAGAAAGCATGAAAGGAAGAAAGAAAGAATAAAAAATCCTTTGAGTTATTCAGATAAAAAAGGACAGTTTAAAATAGTTTTTTGTCAGATATACTGTCTTAACAAATGAGCAATGGTGAGAGGAAAAGATCATTCAGGCCTTTAGTAATGCTACCAACAAACATACTCTGACTTCCATCTTGAAAGTCCATTCAAGAACCATCAGGTGAATAATTTTAAAAATTGGAACAGTAGAGGAAAACTGCATTAGCAAGTCAAAACAGGAATAGGGGTCATCATTTAAACTTAGAGAAAAATCAGAACAATTAGAAAAGATCCAACTAAATCCATATGATATTTGACACATGAGAGAAGGGTTTCACCTAGAGCAGTCCAAAGAGCAGTCCAAAGAGCAGTGAAAAATTTGAAAATAAAATCATGTTTAAAATCTATGAGGCACCTTGTTACTCTAGGACAGAAAGTTAGAAGGTTAGAGAGGACGAAGATCATCTTAAATAATTTCAAAAAATGATCCTGGAATAATATACATATATTTGAACTTCATTTCAATCCTTCATAAGCTTCTGATCCGTATCTATGATTAATTGATGATGAATATGTCATTTTCGTTTATGATCGATTTCATCACGTTTCTTCTGTTCAACTTGGAGAATAATTATACATTCTTATTGCTTAAAGTAGAGTCCAACAGTGTTATTAAAACCTCAAAGTATTCCAGTAAGATATCTTTGATCATTTCTAAGATACAACGGTTCAAATCTTAATCTAACAAATGGATAAATACGTTTGCTTTTACGTGATGTGGACAATTTTGCTGTTAGAACCGGTGTGTATGTGTGTGTGTGTGTGTGTGTAAAATTTTGTAAACTGATGTTGTATATAACTAATAATTGACGCCTATTCCCTGTGAGCAGATTTTCCTGCATTCATTGCCATTAAATAATATTTCAGTGCGGTTTTCTTTGTTTCTAACGAAAATTTCGTTTTTTTTTTTAAATTTTGTTAAACGAGTTTCTCTCTGTAAATTTTTGAGACCAGAGATTATCATTAATATATATTTTGCTATTCGAAATAACATGATTATCCTGACCTCTATACACGTACCTGATACAAAGTGAAAGCTGGAATTACAAACATGGTGAAAAAATGTGATGAATAAGTTTAATAAGACTGATGTGTATGTGTTGTAAAAATAAAAATAAAATATTTTTTGCTGAAATTTTTTTGCGAGAAACTGTGTAATTTGTTTCTTTCAGTTTAAAAGAAAACAGACTATTATTTATAGTCAATAATAAAATTACTTAAATTTATAAAAGTGTGTTTGAAGATTATTTCTTTTCTTCGCTATTGACACACTTATTTCTCGCGGATTTGAATCAAGCTACAACAAGTACTAATTGATAATAAATAATTCTTAAGTATTAAAATAGTTCATGAGAGCTATTTAACCTGTGGATTGAATAAAGAGTTTATGGAATTTAGAAGACTGAGCGTTGGGGTATCGTAGGTATGTTTGTGTTCACATATAAACAATTAATATAAAAGGATAAAAATTCAGTTTATACTGTTTATTTTTTTTTTATATAAACTGCAAGGAAACAAAATTCTCAATGTATCTTAGGAATGTTTCTTTCCTTAAGAATGATTAAAATGGCCGAGCTCATGGGTTTGCGCTGAGCTGGAAAGACGAAATTACTGACTTCATGAATGGAGCAACAAAACACGAACGAACGCTGAGCTTTAGGAAATGGGAAGAGAACGATTTTGTCCATTCCGGAAGTGAGGTCATAAAATTGCGCAGACGAGACAAAATCCTTTCTGGTTCCTTTATTACTAGCATCGTGAGAAAATTTTTTTCTTTTTTTATTCTTTTTTTAAATTTCTTTTATTTATTTGATTTTATTTCATTTTTCCATGGGATCAGGTTGAAATTATAAGAAGAACTACCAAGACTTCTGAAGAAGGCACAACTTGAAGAAATATAGCATATGATGCATATGCGTTTATCCAACACAATGCCCAAGATCTACTCAAGGCAGAGCTTTACTAAATTATGTTGTTGTATGAGCGCAAGAAGAGGATGCAAGAAAGCATACAATGCATATGCGTTTATCCAACACAATGCGCAAGATCTACTCAAGGCAGAGCTTTACTAAATTATGTTGTTGTATGAGCGTAAGAAGAGAATGCAAGAAAGCATATAATGCATATGCGTTTATCCATACACAATGCCCAAGATCTACTAAAGGCAGAGCTTTACTAAATTATGTTGTTGTATGAGCGTAAGAAGAGGATGCAAGAAAGCATATAATGCATATGCGTTTATCCATACACAATGCCCAAGATCTACTCAAGGCAGAGCTTTACTAAATTATGTTGTTGTATGAGCGTAAGAAGAGGATGCAGAAAGCATTTAATGCATATGCGTTTATCCATACACAATGCCCAAGATCTACTCAAGGCAGAGCTTTACTAAATTATGTTGTTGTATGAGCGTAAGAAGAGGATGCAAGAAAGCATATAATGCATATGCGTTTATCCATACACAATGCCCAAGATCTACTCAAGGCAGAGCTTTACTAAATTATGTTGTTGTATGAGCGTAAGAAGAGGATGCAAGAAAGCATATAATGCATATGCGTTTATCCATACACAATGCCCAAGGTCTACTCAAGCCAGAGCTTTACTAAATTATGTTGTTGTATGAGCGTAAGAAGAGGATGCAGGAAAGCATATAATGCATATACGTTTATCCATACACAATGCCCAAGATCTACTCAAGGCAGAGCTTTACTAAATTATGTTGTTGTATGAGCGTAAGAAGAGGATGCAAGAAAGCATATAATGCATATGCGTTTATCCATACACAATGCCCAAGATCTACTCAAGGCAGAGCTTTACTAAATTATGTTGTTGTATGAGCGTAAGAAGAGGATGCAAGAAACCATATAATGCATATGCGTTTATCCAACCCAATGCCCAAGATCTACTCAAGGCTGAGCTTTATTAAATTATGTTGTTGTATGAGCGTAAGAAGAGGATGCAAGAAAGCATTTAATGCATATGCGTTTATCCATACACAATGCCCAAGATCTACTCAAGGCAGAGCTTTACTAAATTATGTTGTTGTATGAGCGTAAGAAGAGGATGCAAGAAAGCATATAATGCATATGCGTTTATCCATACACAATGCCCAAGATCTACTCAAGGCAGAGCTTTACTAAATTATGTTGTTGTATGAGCGTAAGAAGAGGATGCAAGAAAGCATATAATGCATATGCGTTTATCCATACACAATGCCCAAGATCTACTCAAGGCAGAGCTTTACTAAACTATGTTGTTGTATGAGCGTAAGAAGAGGATAAGCAAGCATTTAATGCATATGCGTTTATCCATACACAATGCCCAAGATCTACTCAAGGCTTTTACTAAATTATGAGCAGAGCGTTTTTACTAAATTATGTTGTTGTATGAGCGTAAGAAGAGGATGCAAGAAAGCATATAATGCATATGCGTTTATCCATACACAATGCCCAAGATCTACTCAAGGCAGAGCTTTACTAAATTATGTTGTTGTATGAGCGTAAGAAGAGGATGCAAGAAAGCATATAATGCATATACGTTTATCCATACACAATGCCGAGGATCTACTCAAGGCAGAGCTTTACTAAATTATGTTGTTGTATGAGCGTAAGAAGAGGATGCAAGAAAGCATATAATGCATATGCGTTTATCCATACACAATGCCCAAGATCTACTCAAGGCAGAGCTTTACTAAATTATGTTGTTGTATGAGCGTAAGAAAGAGGGGATGCAAAGAAAGCATATAATGCATATGCGTTTATCCAACCCAATGCCCAAGATCTACTCAAGGCAGAGCTTTACTAAATTATGTTGTTGTATGAGCGTAAGAAGAGGATGCAAGAAAGCATATAATGCATATGCGTTTATCCATACACAATGCCCAAGATCTACTCAAGGCAGAGCTTTACTAAATTATGTTGTTGTATGAGCGTAAGAAGAGGATGCAAGTAAGCATATAATGCATATGCGTTTATCCATACACAATGCCCAAGATCTACTCAAGGCAGAGCTTTTACTAAATTATGTTGTTGTATGAGCGTAAGAAGAGGATGCAAGAAAGCATATAATGCATATGCGTTTATCCATACAATGCCCAAGATCTACTCAAGGCAGAGCTTTACTAAATTATGTTGTTGTATGAGCGTAAGAAGAGGATGCAAGTAAGCATATAATGCATATGCGTTTATCCATACACAATGCCCAAGATCTACTCAAGGCAGAGCTTTACTAAATTATGTTGTTGTATGAGCGTAAGAAGAGGAAGCAAGAAAGCATATAATGCATATGCGTTTATCCATACACAATGCCCAAGATCTACTCAAGGCAGAGCTTTACTAAATCATGTTGTTGTATGAGCGTAAGAAGAGGATGCAAGTAAGCATATAATGCATATGCGTTTATCCATACACAATGCCCAAGATCTACTCAAGGCAGAGCATTACTAAATTATGTTGTTGTATGAGCGTAAGAAGAGGATGCAAGAAAGCATATAATGCATATGCGTTTATCCATACACAATGCCCAAGATCTACTCAAGGCAGAGCTTTACTAAATTATGTTGTTGTATGAGCGTAAGAAGAGGATGCAAGAAAGCATATAATCCATATGCGTTTAGGCCAACCCTAAAATGCCCAAGATCTACAACAAGGCAGAGCTTTATTAAATTATGTTGTTGTATGAGCGTAAGAAGAGGATGCAAGAAAGCATTTAATGCATATGCGTTTATCCATACACAATGCCCAAGATCTACTCAAGGCAGAGCTTTACTAAATTATGTTGTTGTATGAGCGTAAGAAGAGGATGCAAGAAAGCATTTAATGCATATGCGTTTATCCATACACAATGCAAGATCTACTCAAGGCAGAGCTTTACTAAATTATGTTGTTGTATGAGCGTAAGAAGAGGATGGATGAAAGCATATAATGCATATGCATTTATTCATATCCCCAAGATCTACTCAAGGCCCTAAAATGTTGATATGAGCTGCAAGAAACATATAATGCATAGGCAAGAACAAGGCAGAGCTTTACTAAATTATGTTGTTGTATGAGCGTAAGAAGAGGATGCAAGAAAGCATATAATGCATATGCGTTTATCCATACACAATGCCCAAGATCTACTCAAGGCAGAGCTTTACTAAATTATGTTGTTGTATGAGCGTAAGAAGAGGATGCAAGAAAGCATATAATGCATATGCGTTTATCCATACACAATGCCCAAGATCTACTCAAGGCAGAGCTTTACTAAATTATGTTGTTGTATGAGCGTAAGAAGAGGATGCAAGAAAGCATATAATGCATATGCATTTATCCATACACAATACCCAAGATCTACTCAAGGCAGAGCTTTACTAAATTATGTTGTTGTATGAGCGTAAGAAGAGTATGCAAGAAAGCATATAATGCATATGCGTTTATCCATACACAATGCCCAAGATCTATTCAAGGCAGAGCTTTACTAAATTATGTTGTTGTATGAGCGTAAGAAGAGGATGCAAGAAACATACAATGCATATGCATTTATCCATACACAATGCCCAAGATCTACTCAAGGCAGAGCTTTACTAAATTATGTTGTTGTATGAGCGTAAGAAGAGGATGCAAGAAAGCATACAATGCATATGCGTTTATCCAACACAATGCGCAAGATCTACTCAAGGCAGAGCTTTACTAAATTATGTTGTTGTATGAGCGTAAGAAGAGGATGCAAGAAACATACAATGCATATGCGTTTATCCATACACAATGCCCAAGATCTACTCAAGGCAGAGCTTCACTAAATTATGTTGTTGTATGAGCGTAAGAAGAGGATGCAAGAAAGCATACAATGCATATGCGTTTATCCAACACAATGCGCAAGATCTACTCAAGGCAGAGCTTTTACTAAATTATGTTGTTGTATGAGCGTAAGAAGAGGATGCAAGAGCATATAATGCATATGCGTTTATCCATACACAATGCCCAAGATCTACTCAAGGCAGAGCTTTTACTAAATTATGTTGTTGTATGAGCGTAAGAAGAGGATGCAAGAAAGCATATAATGCCAAGATCTATATACATTTATCCATACACATACCCAAGATCTACTCCAAGGCAGAACTTTTACTAAATTATGTTGTTGTATGAGCGTAAGAAGAGGATGCAAGAAAGCATATAATGCATATGCGTTTATCCATACACAATGCCCAAGATCTACTCAAGGCAGAGCTTTACTAAATTATGTTGTTGTATGAGCGTAAGAAGAGGATGCAAGAAATATACAATGCATATGCGTTTATCCATACACAATGCCCACGATCTACTCAAGGCAGAGCTTTACTAAATTATGTTGTTGTATGAGCGTAAGAAGAGGATGCAAGAAAGCATACAATGCATATGCGTTTATCCAACACAATGCGCAAGATCTACTCAAGGCATAGCTTTACTAAATTATGTTGTTGTATGAGCGTAAGAAGAGGATGCAAGAAAGCATTTAATGCATATGCGTTTATCCAACCCAATGCCCAAGATCTACTCAAGGCAGAGCTTTACTAAATTATGTTGTTGTATGAGCGTAAGAAGAGGATGCAAGAAAGCATATAATGCATATGCGTTTATCCAACCCAATGCCCAAGATCTACTCAAGGCAGAGCTTTACTAAATTATGTTGTTGTATGAGCATATAAGAAGAGGATGCAAGCTTTACTAAACTAGCGTAAGAATAATGCATATGCGTTTATCCATCTACTCAAGGCAGAGCTTTACTAAAATGTTGTTGCCGTAAGAAAGATCAAAGCATATAATGCAAGTTTATCCAGAGCAAGATTTACTAAATTATGTTGTTGTATGAGCGTAAGAAGAGAGCAAGGATGCACAATATAAGATCTATATAATGCATGCATATGCTATAAAATTATGTTGTTTATCCATAATGCATATACGTTTACAATGCCCAAGATCTACTAAATTCAAGGCAGAGCTTTTTACTAAATTATGTTGTTGTATGAGCGTAAGAAGAGGATGCAAGAAAGCATATAATGCATATGCGTTTATCCATACACAATGCCCAAGATCTACTCAAGGCAGAGCTTTACTAAATTATGTTGTTGTATGAGCGTAAGAAGAGGATGCAAGAAAGCATATAATGCATATGCGTTTATCCATACACAATGCCCAAGATCTACTCAAGGCAGAGAGCTTTACTAAATTATGTTGTTGTATGAGCGTAAGAAGAGGATGCAAGAAAAATATAATGCATATGCGTTTATCCATACACAATGCCCAAGATCTACTCAAGGCAGAGCTTTACTTTATGTTGTTGTATGAGCGTAAGAAGAGGATGCCGTTTATATAATGCATAGTTTATCAATGCCCAAGGCAGAGCTTTACTAAATCATGTTGTTGTATGAGCGTAAGAAGAGGATGCAAGAAAGCATATAATGCATATGCGTTTATCCATACACAATGCCCAAGATCTATTCAAGGCAGAGCATTACTAAATTATGTTGTTGTATGAGCGTAAGAAGAGGATGCAAGAAAGCATATAATGCATATGCGTTTATCCATACACAATGCCCAAGATCTACTCAAGGCAGAGCTTTACTAAATTATGTTGTTGTATGAGCGTAAGAAGAGGATGCAAGAAAGCATATAATGCAATGCAATGCCCAAGATCTGCTTTACTAAATTATGTTTATGCAAGAAGCGCCATATAATGCAACCCAATGCCCAAGATCTACTCAAAGGCAGAGCTTTATTAAATTATGTTGTTGTATGAGCGTAAGAAGAGGGGATGCAAGAAAGCATTTAATGCATATGCGTTTATCCATGCATACGTTTACAATGCCCAAGATCTACTCAAGGCAGAGCTTTACTAAATTATGTTGTTGTATGAGCGTAAGAAGAGGATGCAAGCAAAGCATTTAATGCATATGCGTTTATCCATACACAATGCCCAAGATCTACTCAAGGCAGAGCTTTACTAAATTATGTTGTTGTATGAGCGTAAGAAGAGGATATAAAGAAAGCATATAATGCATATGCATTTATTCATACACAATACCCAAGATCTACTCAAGGCAGAACTTTACTAAATTATGTTGTTGTATGAGCGTAAGAAGAGGATGCAAGAAAGCATATAATGCATATGCGTTTATCCATACACAATGCCCAAGATCTACTCAAGGCAGAGCTTTACTAAATTATGTTGTTGTATGAGCGTAAGAAGAGGATGCAAGAAAGCATATAATGCATATGCGTTTATCCATACACAATGCCCAAGATCTACTCAAGGCAGAGCTTTACTAAATTATGTTGTTGTATGAGCGTAAGAAGAGGATGCAAGAAAGCATACAATAATGCGTTTATCCAATACAATGCAAGATTTATCCATAGCTTTACTAAATTAATGTAAGAAGAGGATGCCATTTAATGATCTACAAGATCTACTCAAGGCAGAGCTTTACTAAATTATGTTGTTGTATGAGCGTAAGAAGAGGATGCAAGAAAGCATATAATGCATATGCATTTATCCATACACAATACCCAAGATCTACTCAAGGCAGAGCTTTACTAAATTATGTTGTTGTATGAGCGTAAGAAGAGTATGCAAGAAAGCATATAATGCATATGCGTTTATCCATACACAATGCCCAAGATCTATTCAAGGCAGAGCTTTACATATAAATTATGTTGTTGTATGAGCGTAAGAAGAGGATGCAAGAAACATTTAATGCATATGCATTTATCCATACAATGCCCAATGCCCAATGATCTACGTTTATCAAATGCCCAAGATCTACTCAAGGCAGAGCTTTACTAAATTATGTTGTTGTATGAGCGTAAGAAGAGGATGCAAGAAAGCATACAATGCATATGCGTTTATCCAACACAACAAAAAGATCTACTCAAGGCAGAGCTTTACTAAATTATGTTGTTGTATGAGCGTAAGAAGAGGATGCGTAAGAAGAGGATGATCTACTCAAAGAAACTAAATTATGTTGTTGTATGAGCAATGCATATGCGTTTATCCATACACAATGCCCAAGATCTACTCAAGGCAGAGCTTTACTAAATTATGTTGTTGTATGAGCGTAAGAAGAGGATGCAAGAAAGCATATACAATGATCTATATATTAAATTATGTTGTTTATCCAACACAATGCAATGCCAAGATCTACTCAAGGCAGAGCTTTTACTAAATTATGTTGTTGTATGAGCGTAAGAAGAGGATGCAAGAAAGCATATAATGCATATGCGTTTATCCATACACAATGCCCAAGATCTACTCAAGGCAGAGCTTTACTAAATTATGTTGTTGTATGAGCGTAAGAAGAGGATGCAAGAAAGCATAATGCAATGCATTTATTCATATACAATGCCAAGATTATCCATAAGAAGAGGATGCAAGAAACATATAATGCATATGCGTTTATCCATACACAATGCCCAAGATCTACTCAAGGCAGAGCTTTACTAAATTATGTTGTTGTATGAGCGTAAGAAGAGGATGCAAGAAAGCATATAATGCAAGATATGCTAAATTATGTTGTTGTTTATCCATACACAATGCCCAAGATCTACTCAAGGCAGAGCTTTACTAAATTATGTTGTTGTATGAGCGTAAGAAGAGGATGCAAGAAATATACAATGCATATGCGTTTATCCATACACAAATACCCATAATTATGTTGTTGATCTACTCAAGGCAGAGCTTTACTAAATTATGTTGTTTGTGAGCGTAAGAAGAGGATGCGTATAAGCATATACATTTATCCAGGATGCAAGATCTACTCAAGGCAGAGCTTTACTAAATTATGTTGTTGTATGCATATGCAAGAAAGCATTTATCCAACACAATGCGCAAGATCTACTCAAGGCAGAGCTTTACTAAATTATGTTGTTGTATGAGCGTAAGAAGAGGATGCAAGAAACATACAATGCATAGTTTATCCATTTAGATCTACTCAAGGCAGAGCTTTACTAAATATGTTGTTTATGAGCCAACCCAATGCCCAAGATCTACTCAAAGGCAGAGCTTTACTAAATTATGTTGTTGTATGAGCGTAAGAAGAGGATGCAAGAAAGCATATAATGCATACCCAATGCCCAAGTTTATCCAGAGCTTTACTAAATTATGTTGTTGTATGACAATGCCCAAGATCTACAATGCCAAGATCTACTCAGAGCTTTTACTAAATTATATTTGTTGTATGAGCGTAAGAAGAGGATGCAAGAAAGCATATAATGCATATGCGTTTATCCATACACATTGCCCAATAAGTGCAGAATATTAGGTCATGTAGCAGAGATAAAGGCTAACGCTTTATTTGAAGAGATTAATATTGTAGTAATCGGGAAAGCCTCCACTCGGGGGTCTGTTCGATAAAGTAGAAATTATTGGCAAAAAGCTGTGTATAACTTCATCCTTACGAATAGAATACAAAGGAAATGGAAATGGGGTAGATTTTCCGATGAATAGGTGGCATATCGCGTCTTAGCAGTGAAGGTCAGCACTGGTGGAACTAAAGAATGTAGCTCTTTTGACCACTTACCATGGAAAAGTCGACAGAGTATCGAGCAGTTTGCGATGTTTCGTCATTGGGAAATATAAAGCGTCTTTGCTTTTGCCGTACGTTTGATCCACACTGGGTGACAAGCATTTCTTCTGGTTAAACTATACGTAGCAAAAACTTTCTTTCGTTAAGTGTAGGTTCACTTCGAGAAGTGATATAAAAAAAAACATTCGTACTAATATAAAATACACAGCTGTTGCCGAGCGAATCATTTATTTTCCCCACCAAAAATGTCATACATGATCGGATAAAATAACTATCTTTACTTGTGCAAATTGTTTGCGAATATATTCAAATATGCGATTTTAGATCCAAATTGAACGTCTTCTCTTCCAACCGTCGGAGCGAAAATGAATTAAATCCAGATTTTCAATGCAACATATTTTCTTGAATGTCTTTATTTTCGCACCTCGGAAAATGGATGAGATCTGAAAGTGGGGGCCGCATTTCCGACAAGATAGTTCTGTTTGCAGACAATATGGTGCCAAGATTAAATTACAGCCTCAAAACTTCAAGAAAATTAGCTTCCATACTATATATATATATATATATATATATATGATTTTAAAATGTTTCACTAAAGGTGAGACTGGAGTAAAATTAACGAAAGGTTAGACGCAAGAAATTAACATAGATAGATAGATAGATAGATAGATAGATACGAAGAGAATGAGATAGATAGATAGATAGATAGATAGATAGATAGATACGAAGAGAATGAGATAGATAGATAGATAGATAGATAGATAGATAGATACGAAGAGAATGAGATAGATAGATAGTTAGATAGATAGATAGATAGATAGATAGATAGATAGATAGGCAAGCCGTTCGTTTTCAAGTGTACCCATCGCTATTTTTTCTTTTTAATTCTTTCACACCCAGCAAGATGATAATATCACTACGAAGCAAGGAGTTACTGGGAGTAAAAGAGAATGATAACACTTTATGGTGGAGTAAGGACAATAAAAGAAAGGGTTTCAAAATGATACAAGATGTTGGTTCTCACTGCATCTAAGATTTTGAAGGTTGTAAGTGACAAGGGTGCAAGGAAAAAGAAGGAAGTACAACAGGCGCGAATTGCGAAAAAAATAAATTCTTAGAATAGAACATACGGTTTCATCCAGTTAGTTTCACAGTAAAACGGTCAGATCATTTACCAATCTACTAGCACGCTTAAGTTTATATTTCGGTGAGAAAGTGACTGAAGACGAGTTGCTAGGTCACAATCGATTACATTACAGACACTTTGAATTATGTCAAGAATCTTGAGATATATAATAGGAGTATCAGACCTGATATGGCAGCAATATTCAATGCACGGACAAATGGTAAATATATAAATGTGCAAGGTGGATTCTGACGTGAGTAATTGTCTGGAAAAGCCTTGTATATGGCGACGAAGATGGGAACAATATGTAAATAGTCTTCTCTCTCTTTGTCATCTTCCGACCGGTGACCGATAGTCGTTTTGGTTCGGAGATAAAAGAACTTCAACAAAGATAATTTTGACTTATCTAGTTTATTAACGTCGATGTATCCATCTTCTAACTAGCTAGTGGGTTCATTCTCCCCAACTGAGGAGACCTTTCAGACACGATAAAAAACACGTCTACATTGTTTCAAGGGTCAGAAACAATACACCAAAAAAACCTTTTATTTATCGTTCTCACGCTGGATCAGCCAATCAAATTCGACTTCCTTATCTTGTCTTGTATCTGATCCCTAAGATCAACATTACAGACACTTTGAATTATGTCAAGAATCTCGAGATATATAATAGGAGCATCAGACCTGATATGACAGCAATATTCAATGCACGGACAAATGGTAATTTTATAAATGTGAAAGATGGATTCTGACGAGAGTAACTGTCTGGCACAACCTTGTGAACCAACTTTCCTAGCAGTAGACTTAGCAATTGATTCAATATAATCACTTCATATCCGTGGAAAACGTGAGGCCAAAATGGCGCAGAATGTTGCTCTCCTGGTGTTTAGCATCAGATATGCGATGACGGACAGAAAAGTTACTCTAAGGTGATTAAAAGAAATTACCAAGCCATACATTGCACCATTTAAACACAGATTAGAGTGTTGCATAGCCCCCCTCATCTTGGGAGGTCTTGGGCGACGGTGTCGATTTGATCATAATATAGTCACATTTTTCTTTAACGGTCAGTGATCGCTAGATGTTTTGAGTACAGATATAAAAGAACTTCAACACAGGGAATTTTTAACTTAGCTAGTTTATTAACATCGACGTATACATCTAACTAGCCAGTAGGGCCGCTCTCCCCCCACTGTGAAGACGTTTCCAGACGCGAAAAAAAAAAACACGTCTACATTGTCAGAAACAATACACCAAAAACCTTTTATCTATCGTTCTCACGCTGGATCAGCCAATCAAATTCGACTTCCTTATTTTGTCTTGTATCTGATCCCTAAGGTCAACCTGAGGAAGTCAGAGCAGACATACACTTCCCCCTGAAAATAATAGTCTACTAAACTATTATTTATATGGAAGTTCTTTTCGAGAATAGTTGTCAGTTCCATTTTGTCGGACTTGTTGCAATTTCTATTAAGACAGGGGTAAACAGATATATAGATATGTAAATAGATATATAAATGGCATAAATACCTAGTTGGGAACTGATGAATTCGAAAATATCATTAATGAGTTGAAAGAAGTTAGTTAAAGTTTCTGGGAGAGAGAGCACGTCTTCAGGATTTGAACAAGTCCTGTACACAGGAACCTCAACTGAGTATCTTAATTTCTTAATGTCAGGAAAGGTGTTTTTCTGGAATGATTGAAAATCATGAATTTCACTTCACTTGCTATTCATTCTGTCTCATGACAGTTTCAATGTTATCTTTAATGTGAATTTTTGACATATGGGTGTACTATTTATGATAACCGGCATTAAGACTCTATTACGTTAAAATAAGACATATGCCTTCCTTGTCATTTACGTGGAAAATCTAGTTTCAAGCCATGATGGCTCTTTCCACTTTGATTATTTATGCGATGTTGGCGCGGTACAATCTTGCTGGCATTCACTTTTTTCTCTCTAAATGGTGTTTAATAAATTTCAGGTTATTATTTGTTTCGCCCACTGTTTGCAGGAATAACGCTCGCTTCAAATGCAAAACGTTAGTGCGAGAAAATAAGCAAATTCTTGTTTAGCAGTAAATCTCTCTCTCTCACACAGTCGTTCTCTCTCTCTCTTTCTGTATATATATATATATATATATATATATATATATATATATATATATCAGTATATATATATATATATATATATATATATATATATATATATATATATATATATATATATATATATATATATATATTCTACAATCACATCATATTGAAACACCGATTCCGTAAGATCACTGAAGTTAAGCATCGTCAATCGGGTCACTACCTAGATGGATGACCGCTTGAGAATATCAGTGCAGTAACTCTGGATGTACAGTGGTCTAATGGTTCGGAATTTTTAATTGAAACTCAGTTCCAACAGACAGCAGTTAGGTTCATTTTATTGCCTTACGCTTGAGTACCCTTTTGAGAAAGGTATTGACCCACCGCATCTTCTTCCGGCTTCGGGTCAGTTAGTAAAACGTATTACTAAACCATTAATATTTTAAAAATTCTTAGAATCTAAAAAAATATTTTCTGGCTTTTAAATAACTTGCAAACAGTTGATAAACTGTAGATAAAGAATCAATGCATCAATTATATATATATATATATATATATATATATATATATATTTATATAAATATATATATATATATATATATATAAACGTGAATAATAATAATAACAGAAAATATTAAACATACTAGGTTTAAATAGGAATTTAGGCATACGCAATGAATGCAGTTTCCACAAGAAGCTTGGAAAACAATTAGCCCCAAATAATAGATTTTTATCAGTAAGGAACATATGCATAAAAAAGTCAACACCAAAAAGTTTAACTTCATTGATTATTTCTCGTTGAGAAAGGACACAGGGGTGTCCGAAAATTTGAATTTTAACATATTTTATCAAAATGTCTCTATTTTATCTAGAGGCCTATTAATATTTTTTATCATTATTATTATTATTGTTGTTGTTGTTTTTATGTCGCGAATTTCTTTCATCGGCATGCTTTATCTACATAAAACGCATATGTGGATAATCTTTTTTAACATCATCTATCTATCTATCTATCTATCTATCTATCTATCTATCTATCTATCTCTCTCTCTCTATATATATATATATATATTTATGTGTGTGTGTGTGTGTGTGTGTGTGTGTGTGTGTGAATTAAATAAAAAAGAAAATAAATTGTACCCCATTTTAATTGGCCATTTTCCAACCCACACTGGTATAATCTCCCTGGGGCTTGTCAATGCTAAAACGTTTGTTAAAATATGATTCAATTTTTAACAAACGTTTTGCGTTGAAAATCTCCAGGGAGATTAACCCGGGGGTCAAAATGGCCATTAAAATGGGGTACAGTTGAGTTTCATTTTGATGTAATTCATTTATACGCTCTGTAATAAATATATTGAGCTCACTTTTGTCGTTCACATTTAATATATTATATTGTTAGGATCTACTTGGATTACTTACCGACCGATTTTTACCTATATATATTTTTACCTGTAAAATTAAAAATCGCTAATTTGAGTTTCACAGTGGCTTCCTGAAGAGTGGATATAATTTCTGTTAAACTCAGAGTAGGGACAGATAAGTAAATATTAAATATCCCTTATTAATATTAATGCCCTATTTCTTAATATTGACTACTTAAGTTACGAATATTGCTTGCTGTAAATGCATTATCGCTCTAATTATCCCGGATGACATTTTTGTGGGAGGAGTGGGGTGAAACTCATATTTTGAATGTTCGATCTATTTGGTTAACGAAGAAGCGATGGCTTAAGTGAATCGACCAGGACGGACGAAAAATTAAATATCAGATAATATAATAAACACATGCTTTACATTAGGCTACACTCTCGTTTGCATATACGAGGACTATATATATATATATATATATATATATATATATATATAGCTTTCCCTGACGATCCGCTTAGGTGAAACCTGGGTAGGTTTGTCTGGATCACTAGGTTTATATATATATAAACTATATATTGACTCCTGAAAATTAATTTCAGTTGAGCTCTGGGGGAGGAGATGTGGGTTGGTAAACAGTGACTATTATAGCTATATAATGAGACTCTTCGCTAATGCGAATTGAGTCACTCCCGGTCACTGGGCGTGTTTATAAAGATAAACACGCTAAAAATCCACTTTCCCCCCTCCCGATGACTTAATGGTTAGAATCTCCGACTGACACCAGTTCAGTCGGGTTTCGACCCTAGCTGGAGGCAACCGGATGTCTATCCACACTGATGAGCTGTGAAACAGCGAAACAGTCTGTCTGTGGATGACGGTATATATATATATATATATATATATATATATATATATGTGTGTGTGTGTGTGTGTGTGTGTGAGTGTATGTGTCTATAGTTCTTGGCGGATAGTAAATTGTGTTCAGGCAGTTTCTTTCCCAGAATTGTCACGCTATGGAACATACTGGCGAAATTATATTTCCCTGACTACTACAAGCTTCAAGTCTTTGTTCAGCAGCTATTTATCCTACATAATCATGATATATATATATATATATATATATATATATATATATATATATATATATATATATATATATATATATATATATTTCCCTTTACGTCGTTACCTCATTCGTAGTTACTCTAACATCCGTGGTTCTTGTGCCTGGGATTGGATGAAAAATAATAGAAAAATACCAACGTATGAATATATGTTTATTTGCTTAATTTTTTTGTAGCAACATCAATACTTAGCAACAAAATAGGCTTGAAGAAGAAAGTAAATTCAGTTTCTTTTTAGGAACTAAACAATTGTAGATATCCACAGTTTCCATTTGCTTATCATCTTTCTATTGATATGGTATTTTAAATATATGAGACTTATTTTAATAGATGAATACGACATCGAAATCTGAAGTTGCCACTGTTTAACAAAAAATGCATTAAAAAAAAAATGACAAAAACAAATGAAAAGAAAATGTGCTGAATTGTATTATGGTTTGAGTCCTCTTGTATGTAAGTGAATGCTTGACAATCTCACCGCAAATGAAGAGAAACTTGAAACGAACAGAAATATTGTTCTGTAGAAATATAATGATAATTCCATGGTCTCAGCTACTAAGCAAAAAAAAGTCTGAAAGAAACTTGTAACGAAAAGAACATATATACTCAAAATAAGAAACTGACAGATGTAATTTCTTGGATGCATAAGGAGGAAGAAACACTTGAGAATTTGATACTCACAAGACAGATTGATGGCAAAAAGGACAAAGAAAAACGCAGTGGAACGCATACCTAATGATCTTCTGTGCGTAGGTAGCGGAGTAAGAGTGGTGGTAACCTTGTCAAGTGAGAAACACTGTTACGGGCTACGAGGAACTGGAGGTTGTGGAGAACCATGGACCTCCTGAAGGGGCACAACAAGTAGAAGCAGAATATTGATATGACTGTACTTAGGAGTTGTAATGTGGTATTTACCCTGTTACTGTCCCCACTGTTATCCTTCTCTTATGTCGATTGCACTGCAAGATTAACGAAACCCAATTTGTCCTATAGATTTATCTAGGGGAAATGGATTCATGCCTTTGCCAACAGCACTAGTGCTAAGCAAACTCACCAGGAGTTTGGATCAAAAATAAGAAAGTGCAAAAAATTAACAATGAGCTAGGGAACTAGACAGATATATATGAAAGAGATTAATATATATATATATATATATATATATATATATATATATATATATATAGATAGATAGATAGATAGTATGAACAGGTCGAAATAGATAGATAATATGAACAGATTGAGATAGGTAGATAGATAGAGAGAGACAGTATGAAGAGGTTGAGATAAATACATAGATAGATAGTATGTACAGATTGAGATAGTATGAAAAGGTTGAGATAAATAGCTAGATAGCTAAATAGATATTATGTACAGATTGAGATAGATAGTATGAACAGATTGAGACAGATAGATAGATAGTGTGTGTGTTATTGTTGTGTGTATAAGAGAGAGAGACAGAGAGAGAGAGAGAGGGACCGTGTGAGAAAGAGAGGGCAAAACAAGAATTTGCTTATTTTCTCGCATTAACATTTTACATTTGAAGCGAGCGTTATTCCTTCAAACAGTGGGCGAAACAAATAATAACCTGAAATTTATTAAACACAATTTAGTGAGTTGCAAACATGTGCACGGGGGAAAATGGAAGCCAGCAAGAATGTACCACGCCAATATCGCATAAATAATCAAAGTAGAAAGCGCCATCATAGCTTGGAAACTAGACTTATGTCTTATCATTTTAACGTAATAGAGTCTTAATGCGTTTTATCATAAACTAGCAGCATGGCCCGGCGTTGCCCGTGCTTGATTCAAAAATCCTACGACTCATACAGCAATCGTTATCACATGACATAAAATATTTTTGCCCTTCCTTGCCTTTAAAGGAGTGCCCTTTTCCGTGCTGATGGTGCTACTTGCCTTACTTCTTGCCTATCTCACACTGCGATTTTTTCTAAGCTCTCTACGTTATCTTTAATGAATTTTTGACATATGGGTGTACTATTTATGATAACCGGCATTAAGACTCTATTACGTTAAAATAAGACATATGCCTTCCTTGTCATTTACGTGGAAAATCTAGTTTCCAAGCCATGATGGCTCTTTCCACTTTGATTATTTATGCGATGTTGGCGCGGTACAATCTTGCTGGCATTCACTTTTTCTCTCTAAATGGTGTTTAATAAATTTCAGGTTATTATTTGTTTCGCCCACTGTTTGCAGGAATAACGCTCGCTTCAAATGCAAAACGTTAGTGCGAGAAAATAAGCAAATTCTTGTTTAGCAGTAAATCTCTCTCTCTCACACAGTCGTTTCTCTCTCTCTCTTTCTGTATATATATATATATATATATATATATATATATATATATATATATATATATATATATATATATATATATATATATATATATATATATATATATATATATATATATATATATATATATATATATATATATATATCAATCACATCATATTGAAACACCGATTCCCGTAAGATCACTGAAGTTAAGCATCGTCAATCCGGGTCACTACCTAGATGGATGACCGCTTGAGAATATCAGGTGCAGTAACTCTGGATGTACAGTGGTCTAATGGTTCGGAATTTTAATTGGAAACTCAGTTCCAACAGACAGCAGTTGGGTTCATTTTATTGCCTTACGCTTGAGTACCCTTGAGAAAGGTATTGACCCACCGCATCTTCTTCCGGCTTCAGGTCAGTTAGTAAAACGTGTTACTAAACCATTAATATTTTAAAAAATTCTTAGAATCTAAAAATATTTTCTGGCTTTAAATAACTTGCAAACAGTTGATAAACTGTAGATAAAGAATCAATGCATCAATTATATATATATATATATATATATATATATATATATATATTTATATAAATATATATATATATATATATATATAAACGTGAATAATAATAATAACAGAAAATATTAAACATACTAGGTTTAAATAGGAATTTAGGCATACGCAATGAATGCAGTTTCACAAGAAGCTTGGAAAACAATTAGCCCCCAAATAATAGATTTTATCAGTAAGGAACATATGCATAAAAAAAAAAAGTCAACACCAAAAGTTTAACTTCATTGATTATTTCTCGTTGAGAAAGGACACGGGGGGTGTCCGAAATTTCGAATTTTAACATATTTTATCAAAATGTCTCTATTTTATCTAGAGGCCTATTAATATTTTGTTATCATTATTATTATTATTGTTGTTGTTTTTATGTCGCGAATTTCTTTCATCGGCATGCTTTATCTACATAAAACGCATATGTGGATAATCTTTTTTTAACATCATCTATCTATCTATCTATCTATCTATCTATCTATCTATCTATCTCTCTCTCTCTCTCTATATATATATATATATATATTTATGTGTGTGTGTGTGTGTGTGTGTGTGTGTGTGTGTGTGAATTAAATAAAAAAGAAAATAATTGTACCCCATTTTAATTGGCCATTTTCCAACCCACACTGGTATAATCTCCCTGGGACATCAATGCTAAAACGTTTGTTAAAAATATGATTCAATTTTTAACAAACGTTTTTGCTGAAAAAATCTCAGGGAGATTAACCTGGGGTCAAAATGGCCATTAAAATGGGGTACAGTTGAGTTTCATTTGATGTAATTCATTTATACGCTCTGTAATAAATATATTGAGCTCACTTTTGTCGTTCACATTTAATATATTATATTGTTAGGATCTACTTGGATTACTTACCGACCGATTTTTACCTATATATATTTTTTACCTGTAAAATTAAAATCGCTAATTTGAGTTTCACAGTGGCTTCCTGAAGAGTGGATATAATTTCTGTTAAACTCAGAGTAGGGACAGATAAGTAAATATTAAATATCCCTTATTAATATTAATGCCCTATTTCTTAATATTGACTACTTAAGTTACGAATATTGCTTGCTGTAAATGCATTATCGCTCTAATTATCCCGGATGATTTTTTTGTGGGAGGAGGGGTGAAAACTCATATTTTTGAATGTTCGATCTATTTGGTTAACGAAGAAGCGATGGCTTAAGTGAATCGACCAGGACGGACGAAAAATTAAATATCAGATAATATAATAAACACATGCTTTACATTAGGCTACACTCTCGTTTGCGCATATACGAGGACTATATATATATATATATATATATATATATATATATATATAGCTTTCCTGACGATCCGCTTAGGTGAAACCTGGGTAGGTTTGTCTGGATCACTAGGTTTATATATATATATAAACTATATATTGACTCCTGAAAAATTAATTTCAGTTGAGCTCTCTGGGGAGGAGATGTGGGTTGGTAAACAGTGACTATTATAGCTATATAGCGAGACTCTTCGCTAATGCGAATTGAGTCACTCCCGGTCACTGGGCGTGTTTATAAAGATAAACACGCTAAAAATCCACTTTCCCCCCCGATGACTTATCGGTTAGAATCTCCGACTGACACCAGTTCAGTCGGGTTTCGACCCCAGCTGGAGGCAACCGGATGTCTATCCACACTGATGAGCTGTGAAACAGCGAAACAGTCTGTCTGTGGATGACGGTATATATATATATATATATATATATATATATATATATATATGTGTGTGTGTGTGTGTGTATGTGTATGTGTCTATAGTTCTTGGCGGATAGTAAATTGTGTTCAGGCTAGTTTTCTTTCCCAGAATTGTCACGCTATGGAACATACTAATGAAATTATATTTCCCCGACTACTACAAGCTTCAAGTCTTTGTTCAGCAGCTATTTATCCTACATAATCATATATATATATATATATATATATATATATATATATATATATATATATATATATCACTTTCCCTTTACGTCGTTACCTCATTCGTAGTTACTCTAACATCCGTGGTTCTTGTGCCTGGGATTGGATGAAAATAATAGAAAATACCAACGTATGAATATATGTTTATTTGCTTAATTTTTTGTAGCAACATCAATACTTAGCAACAAAAATAGGCTTGAAGAAGAAAGTAAATTCAGTTTCTTTTTTAGGAACTAAACAATTGTAGATATCCACAGTTTCCATTTGCTTATCATCTTTCTATTGATATGGTATTTTAAATATATGAGACTTATTTTAATAGATGAATACGACATCGAAATCTGAAGTTGCCACTGTTTAACAAAAATGCATTAAAAAAAAATGACAAAAAACAAATGAAAAGAAAATGTGCTGAATTGTATTATGGTTTGAGTCCTCTTGTATGTAAGTGAATGCTTGACAATCTCACCGCAAATGAAGAGAAACTTGAAACGAACAGAAATATTGTTCTGTAGAAATATAATGATAATTCCATGGTCTCAGCTACTAAGCAACGAAAAAGTCTGAAAGAAACTTGTAACGAAAAGAACACATATACTCAAAATAAGAAACTGACAGATGTAATTTCTTGGATGCATAAGGAGGAAGAAACACTTGGAGAATTTGATACTCACAAGACAGATTGATGGCAAAAAGGACAAAGAAAACGCAGTGGAACGCATACCTAATGATCTTCTGTGCGTAGGTAGCGGAGTAAGAGTGGTGGTAACCTTGTCTAAGTGAGAAACACTGTTACGGGCTACGAGGAACTGGAGGTTGTGGAGAACCATGGACCTCCTGAAGGGGCACAACAAGTAGAAGCAGAATATTGATATGACTGTACTTAGGAGTTGTAATGTGGTATTTACCCTGTTACTGTCCCCACTGTTATCCTTCTCTTATGTCGATTGCACTGCAAGATTAACGAACCCAATTTGTCCTATAGATTTATCTAGGGAAATGGATTCATGCCTTTGCCAACAGCACTAGTGCTAAGCAAACTCACCAGGAGTTTGGATCAAAAAATAAGAAAGTGCAAAAAATTAACAATGAGCTAGGGAACTAGACAGAAATATATATGAAGAGATTAATATATATATATATATATATATATATATATATATATATATATATATATATAGATAGATAGATAGTATGAACAGGTCGAAATAGATAGATAATATGAACAGATTGAGATAGGTAGATAGATAGAGAGACAGTATGAAGAGGTTGAGATAAATACATAGATAGATAGTATGTACAGATTGAGATAGTATGAAAAGGTTGAGATAAATAGCTAGATAGCTAAATAGATATTATGTACAGATTGAGATAGATAGTATGAACAGATTGAGACAGATAGATAGATAGTGTGTGTGTGTTGTGTGTGTGTATAAGAGAGACAGAGAGAGAGAGAGAGAGGGACCGTGTGAGAAAGAGAGGGCAAAACAAGAATTTGCTTATTTTCTCGCATTAACATTTTACATTTGAAGCGAGCGTTATTCCTTCAAACAGTGGGCGAAACAAATAATAACCTGAAATTTATTAAACACAATTTAGTGAGTTGCAAACATGTGCATGGGGGAAAATGGAAGCCAGCAAGAATGTACCACGCCAATATCGCATAAATAATCAAAGTAGAAAGCGCCATCATAGCTTGGAAACTAGACTTATGTCTTATCATTTTAACGTAATAGAGTCTTAATGCGTTTTATCATAAACAGCAGCATGGCCCGGCGTTGCCCGTGCTTGATTCAAAAATCCTACGACTCATACAGCAATCGTTATCACATGACATAAAATATTTTTGCCCTTCCTTGCCTTTAAAGGAGTGCCCTTTTCCGTGCTGATGGTGCTACTTGCCTTACTTCTTGCCTATCTCACACTGCGATTTTTTTCTAAGCTCTCTACTAAACATTAAATCTGTCATGAAAAAAGAACTAAACAAAATGAACACAAAACGATCAGCTTTAAAAAAGGACTCGTAACTGGAAAAACCGAATGAAAAAAGAATGTTAACAACAAATACTTTTTCACACCCAACCCAGTTCTGCGGAATCAGAATCAACGTTGAATTTACGAAAGCGAATGAGCAAATTGGGGTAAAGTGCCATGCAGATTTAAATTTTTCTCCACTTGTGACGAATGCAGCTATCGATTTTTTTTGCATGCTAGGATACTAGTTAACGTTCGTGTCAGTCAGCTGTTGGCTCTCACGCTGGCCAATAGAATCTTCCTGCCTATTCGTGGCAGCCAGCTATAGGCTCTCACTCTGGTCAGTAGAAAATGGCCGCAAACTACATGAAAACTGCCGTAGAAGCATGAAAAAAATCGATCATTTCCACTATCGATGTGAGTTTGGAAATGCAAAGTCGGTCTTGACCTCGCGCTAACTTGAAGCATGTGCATGTAAATTTTGGTACAAATCCGTCGAAAATTGCGGCCGTGCATTCACACACACACACACACACACACACACACACACACACACACACACACACACATCCTGCCTTTTATAGATAGAGATAGTATACGCATATGTCAAAATTTCATATTAAAGATAACATTGAAACTGTCATGAGACAGAATGAATCGCTCATGAACTGAAATTCATGATTTTCAATCACTCCAAGAAAACACTTTTCATGTCATTAAAGAATTAAGCCAAAAATATAAGATACTCGAAAAAGGTATAAATACTACGGTATTTTATGCAGGCAGCAAATATATATTAATGTTAATCCAAATTAGTACCCATTATAATTTACATATCTATGTCTACCCTTCGTCCATGCTTAGAATATTGCTGTCACGTATGGCCCGGTGCCCTTGGTATTTACCTTGAGCTCCTTGATAAAATCCAAAGAAGAATCAGCAATATTATCGGTCCTGCTCTGGCGGCTCGGCTTCAGTCACTTTCGCACCGACGTAAAGTTCCGTGTCTGTGTCTTTTCTATGAATACTTTCATGGTAATTGTTCGGATGAGCTCTTCGCTACGGTACCTAATTAAAAAAAAAAATTAAATGCGACACTAGTCAGAGCAGGCTAGTTGTAGCCATAAATTCTATGCTCACAGGTTCTTTTCTCGCACTTCTCTCTTGTGGATCTCCATATCGGCTCCATATTTTCCAGCCAACTTTAATCTGTAAAAAATTAAATGCAATGTCAATCGTTATCTGCTGTCCTCCTGATTACACTTTTCTCTTCCCGCTCATTATTAATGTTTTTGTTCCTAATTCTTTCACACCATGTAACGTCTTATGTCTTAGTATTGTTTTTCTTTCCGTTTTGAGTTGATTAAAAGCCGATTAAGTATTTAAAGTATTATCAATAATTCCAAAAGAAGCTGAAATTAAAATTCATGTCAGTTAAAGCTAGCGTTAACACCAAAACATCATATCTGTCTGATTGTAAAGAAAGTTATAATATAAAAGAAAAAATTTAAACGTCATTACAATACAAAATAAACAATTAACATTAATTAAAATATCTTTCTTCATAGGAGATCGTATACTGAAGTGTGCTTGAAAGAAAATTAGCAAGTATAAATGCTCAAAAACATCCTTTTGTATTTGACCGTTGTTGGTTACCACTCACAATTCTTGACACTGACTGTGACAGTCGAATGTACACAAATGTAAAAAATAGAACGCTTGAAAGATTTTAACAATGTTAACCCGTTTTAAAAATTTGAAAAGACAATATTAACATTTGAATATATAAGCAATGTGCTTATATTTACTAAAAATTGTTTGGACACAAACTCACACACGGGCACACACACACACACACACACACACACACACACACACACACACACATATATATATATATATATATATATATATGTGAAAATATATAGAAAATAGGAAGGAACTGGTTAGGTAAATAATCCAAAAGTCCTTAGTATTTTAGTTATTATTTTAAAAATAGTGCTCGATACAAAAGTAGAGCATAAATATAATTATTTATTTAAAATATGATTCCAAATCGCTACATAAGAGGTCTCATGTTTCAAAACTAGAGCCGAAAACTTCAATATAATCCTTTAAATTAAATTGAGTTGAAAGAAAATGGGCTCCGTTCCATCCTCAAGCGAAATTTTGTTGGAATAACGTATATCTGAAATTTACTTGTTTTTAAATTGAAATCAAAATCCCCATGATAACAGCTATGGTGAATTTTCTAAATTGGGTAGGCGAGTGTAGGGTGTTTATATTGAGTAGCGGTATAGAGATACTTTCAAGGTGTCAAGTCAGGGAAAGGTGGGGTGTCAAAAATGAAACGGAAGATGTATTGGCCATCGTCTAGTTTGATTGTCTATGGAGATTTATTTATTTTATTTTATTTTATTTTATTATGAAAGGGGAATTGTGCATATAAAAAAAAAAAAGAAAAACTTTCGTAACGTTTAGTTTTTGACGACTTCATAAAGGGTTATCTTATATGTAAGGTATTTAAACTAGTAATTTAGGCTATGGATTATGAAGTGTGTTATGTAGTATGCATGTTTGTAGTTAATTATTCGTACTATGAATCTGATGATTGGGCTATTTGTTAAACAAGTTATATAATTTTTTTTTTTTTTTTTATCTAATAATTCAAACCAAAAATCTGATGATGCCTACAAAAAACCGTTAACTCATGTCTATTATTTAATAGATTATTATTATTTAGAAGTTTAATGATGTACAATTTTTCATAGAGGCACAAAGGGCATGGGTCATCCCAAGCTTTACATATTCTGGCCTTGTCAATGATTTTCCATTTAACTTTTGGTGTCTTATTTGTTTCCTTCAGGTGCCAAAAATATTTTGATAGTGAAGTCTGATTTCTTTTGTTTATATTATTAAAGGAGCACTTATGTTGCCTCCATCTGTCTTTAAAATTATTCTTCGTGGACCCAATGTATATCATATTAGTGCTAGGGCTCTCTGTGGATGAAATAGTACATTGGTATACCACAGAATTAATACAACATTTATTTTCTAATGGGCAGTCTTCTGGGTTTCTACAGTTGCATAATTTTTCCTTTTATCGTCTGATTTAAGTGAAGAGTTTTTATTAATACTGTTTTGGCATGGGGGTTTGTTCAAGATCTTATTATTGTGTTTTTATTATGCGTTCAAGATTATCAGAGCAGCTGTAGCTCAATTTTAGGGTGTTCTTATTGAATATATTACTAAGCTTACTATTGGTGGGGGAAGTGTTTATTAATTAGAGCTAAGAATTTCTGTCCTAGTTTAATACTAACCCTTTGGTTGAACGGAGGGTGTACCAAATGATATTTCTTTTCCTGTTTTTTTCCTATGTCCAGTGTAATTTTCTCTGTAGTTAATGTTAGCATTTTTATAACCACTATTTTTTAAGGCGGTGTTATAGAAGCTATTGTGTTGTTGGAATATTTCCCTGTTTGCGGAGTTAATGCTAATTCTATTTTCTATTGATGAGGTATATGTTTAATTATTGATGGAGGATGGTTTGACTTCGGGTGTATGTATAAAGGGTTAGCATTTGGTTTTCTATAAGGTTGGTATGTATTTGCCTGGTAAGTCTAGAGTTACGTCAAGGAAGTTAACCTTTTCAAATTAGAAGAGACAGTTATCTTTAAGTTTAGTTTCTTAAATTCGCTAAATATAATTTTCTGATTTTTCAATCTTAAAACTAGTAGAACTCCTCACCACCATGAGCCCGTCATCTCTATACAGCCCGATGTCCTTAACATCAATTTCGCGGTGTGCCGTTAAATTATACAGTATTAGGAGACCAACAAGGTCAGAAGACTCTGCAGAGTCTAACGATCCCATAGTGATGTCAAACAGGTCGTTATTGTTTTTTATCCATTGGTCCCCATTGTGAACGAGGACCGATTTCTTTGCGCTGAGGATTATATCTGTTTCATACTTTGTTAGGTTAGAATACACAGCAGCAAAGTCCAGGGCAGTCAGAAATAAATCCTTCGAAATTGATGGGTAGTAGTCCACGATATCGATATAAGGGTGCAATTCCGTTTATCATCAATATAGTTAAACCAATTGATAACATCTTTAGTGTTGATCCATAATTTTAGTTCCAGTTGTTTTTTTATTTGGCAGGTAATTTTTTCCAGGATCCTTTTGCTGATCTTTCCTATGTCGGGTCGGGTAGGGTTAATTATTCTGGTCGCAGGGTGTTCTAAAAAGTCAGGCTTATGATCCTTAATTGTTATATAACATTCTTTTTCAGTAAGTTTACCTACTCTACCGCTGATTTTTAATTTATCAGTTATTTTTTTACTAGTTTTGTTTATGCTATCAACCATATTAAAGTTGTTGCAAGCTTTTTTATAAGTCCTGGTTAAGTTTTTTTTAATTAAGTTGTTGTAGTCGTCGACATCCAGTTTGTAGAAGTTGTCGGTTTTGTCAGACTTAACTAATATTTTGTCACAATCATTAATGCTTTTAACTATTTGGTCTAGATGTTTTTTGGAAGTGGTTTTATTTTTTGAAAGGAGATGTTGTTGATAATGTTGAGTAGGTCTTTTCAAATTCATATAGCTGTTTGTTGTATGGGGCAAATTTTTTACTTTTAAAGCCGTAAACTTCACGTTCTTTATCAGTAGGGTTATTTCCACGAAAAGAAGTATGCCTTCCATCTCATCCTTCTAATCAATTCCTCTGTTTTTGTAGAAGCTTAACAAAATAATTCCGTTTGTTTGTTAGTGGAATATTTTTTGAGAAAATGGTTGAAATTAACATTTTTTTCCATATTTTTAAAGGAGTATTTAAAATAAAGGTTTAGAGTGCTCAACCTTAATTAGGGAGCCAATAATATGTGAAAATATATAGAAAATAGGAAGGAACTGGTTAGGTAAATAATCCAAAGTCCCTTAGTATTTTAGTTATTATTTTTTAAAAAATAGTGCTCGATACAAAAGTAGAGCATAAATATAATTATTTATTTAAAAATATGATTCCAAATCGCTACATAAGAGGTCTCATGTTTCAAAAACTAGAGCCGAAAACTTCAATATAATCCTTTAAATTAAATTGAGTTGAAAAAAAGTGGGCTCTGTTCCATCCTCAAGCGAAATTTTTGTTGGAATAACGTATATCTGAAATTTACTTGTTTTAAATTGAAATCAAAATCCCCATGGTAACAGCTATGGTGAATTTTCTAAATTGGGTAGGCGAGTGTAGGGGTGTTTATATTGAGTAGCGGTATAGAGATACTTTCAAGGTGTCAAGTCGGGGAAAGGTGGGGGTGTCAAAAAATGAAACGGAAGATGTATTGGCCATCGTCTAGTTTGATTGTCTATGGAGATTTATTTATTTTATTTTATTTTATTTTATTATGAAAGGGAATTGTGCATAAAAAAAAAAAAAAACTTTCGTAACGTTTAGTTTTTTGACGACTTCATAAAGGGTTATCTTATATGTAAGGTATTTAAACTAGTAATTTAGGCTATGGATTATGAAGTGTGTTATGTAGTATGCATGTTTGTAGTTAATTATTCGTACTATGAATCTGATGATTGGGCTATTTGTTAAACAAGTTATATAAATTTTTTTTTTTTATCTAATAATTCAAACCAAAAATCTGATGATGCCTACAAAAAACCGTTAACTCGTGTCTATTATTTAATAGATTATTATTATTTAGAAGTTTAATGATGTGCAATTTTTCATGGAGGCACAAAGGGCATGGGTCATCAACTCAATTTAATTTAAAGGATTATATTGAAGTTTTCGGCTCTAGTTTTGAAACATGAGACCTCTTATGTAGCGATTTGGAATCATATTTTTAAATAAATGATTATATATATATATATATATATATATATATATATATATATATATATATATATGCCTATGTTCCTTCCTTACTGATAAAATCTATTACTTTGGGGCTATTTGTTTTCCAAGCTTCTTGTAGAAACTGAATTCTTTGCGTATGCCTGAATTCCTATTTAAACCTAGAATGTTTAATATTTTCTGTATTATTATTATTATTATTGATTTTTATATATATATATATATATATATATATATATAAACGTCAATAATAACGAATTGAGGAATCTAAATGGAATAATAATAATAAAAAAACGAAAGAATATTAATCTACAACCCAGTGTGTCTAATGATTTTAATTTTTTAATTTTTTATTTTCTTATTGTTCAATATATATATATATATATATATATATATATATATATATATAATTTCACGACACGTGTTTCTGGTCTCGCGACCGTCTTTAGGTAAAAGTGGAGATTTCCACATATTAAAAATAATAATTAATTTTTCCTCATGTTCAATGTTAAATATTCTCGATATGAGACATTTTCTGTTTGTGTGTTGGTAATCTGAATTTCCCTCTTGAAATGGCAATGAAGAGTTCTGCGCGAAGGGTCATAAAACAATTAAGGTTGGCCCAGCGAGATGATAAATTAGTTATCGGCATTTTATCTTTTAATGTTTTACTGACCCCTATGTGCTCTTGGATCTGTTTCCATTTTGGTGCGTTTCTGTCAGCATGCGTGTATATATGCGTGCGTATATTTCCCCCTCCATACATATGGATTTTACTACGAGGAATTCGTAAATTTATTTGTACCTATACACGCATACACACCCATACGCACATACACACTATCCCACCACAAGTAATCAGTACACACACACACACACACATATACACACATATTTCCCAAGCTACATGGAACCAGCACACACACACACGCACGCACACACACACATGTACTTCTTAAGTTGTCAACATCCGCATATACATACATAAATGTATGTATACATACATATATATATATCCTCGTGTCTCCCGTATATGAGTGTGTGTCCATGTAAGTGAGTGACCTGATCACTGTATTTGGTCACCCTGTGTGCATGTTGTGTGTTTTTGTGTGTGGGGTTACGATCTATTTAGTTCGGGTTTAAATTTGTCTATAAAGTTTTTTTCCTGTATTTGTAGATACGAGTAATTGTCTGTTTGATATATCGGCATGATATTAAACTTACCCTGGTTACATTTGAATATGTGTTGTGATACAAAAAGTTTTCTGTTGTCTGTCAATTTTATATTGCTTTTGTGTAGGGAGACCCTGTTGTTCAGTTGTTGGCTGATGCCTATATATGACTTTTTACATTTTGTGCATTTAAGTACATAAATTACATTTTTGGAATTGCAGTTCATTGATTAATATTTGAATATATAAGCGATGTAATTATATTTACTAAAAATTGTTTGGACTCACACACACATATATATATATATATATATATATATATATATATATATATATATATATATATATATATATATATTTGTGTGTGTGTGAATTTCATAGATTGTTTCTAATGCCATCAAATGTAAGAAAGAGTGAGCGCGACTAAGGATGGTAAAAGAGTCGGCGCTAAAATTGGTGGCACAATTTAGATTATTTATAAAATGCTCAGCGATGGCAGAACCAGATGTGTTGTTGACCTTGTCACCAACTTGAATGTACCATGTGCTCAGCCTTTCTTACATTTGAAGGCATTAGAAACAAATGGTCGAGTGTTTTTTTTTTAATCATGAACGGTAAAATTGGTCTCTCCTTTTATATTTCCATAATAAAGTTCTGTACCCCTAAGAAAATTATGATATATATATATATATATATATGTGTGTGTGTGTGTGTGTGTATGTGTGTGTGTGTGTGTGTGTGAGAGAGAGAGAGAGAGAGAGAGAGAGAGAGAGAGAGAGAGAGAGAGTATTAAAATAAAATTATTAACTAAAAATATTGAGCCATGCCATTAAATAGCCTCACCAGATTGTGAATTACATATGAATTTCATACATGGCGCCAGACACGTTCAGAAATAGCTAAACTGTCAGCTATATACGGCTGCTTTCTAAGATCAATGGTTAAAATGTCTTTGAGTGAGTGAAACTCCTGGATCTTGGTAAAGACTACAGTTCTTGGAACCTTGTGAATTGGCGCTATAGATTCACAAACAAAGAACTGTACCAAATAACCGAAATAACATCGTTGAAGACTTTTAACAGCAGCAACGACTAAAATGGAGGGCTCATGTAACTTGTAAGTAAATTATTTTAATTAATAAATAAAAATAAAATATGAAATAATAATAATAATAATTAATATTATAAATAAAGTAAAACAGTCCCATTTAAATGTTGTATAAAAAAATTAAGCAAAAAAAATAAAAATAAGAAAAAGTTTTCCTAGGATGCAACAAAAAATTTTCCTGTCGGAAATACGGACGACACACAAAAAGACTTCGAATTCAACAAACTTAGGACTGTCAACAGGCGCCCAACTTCTCTCTCTGACGTGGCGTATAATAATAAGTAAATTCTTCTTTTCATTACATGTACCATGAAACATTTGTAACTAAGAATACACACACCAGTACACATAATTATTTTTTTTAAATCATACGATATGAATGTACAATTTACAGTGTTTTCACTATTATCTCTATGTTTTATTATCTGCGATGTATGTTTTTATTTGCTGTGAACACGAGGCTATTTTCTGCCGCTATGATGTGAGTTACCTCCACAAGCTCGAATATAAAAGATTGACATAATCTAGATGATGACATTCCACGCTACTTCGAATAAAAATCTAATAAGGAAACCTTCATCAGTACTGAAAATAGCGATAATAGCTGCTAAACCGGAGAAACGTATTTTCCTGATAAACTGTTTCAAGTGAAAGATTCTATAAATTTCAACCGATACTTTACAGGCTGCTCGGTCAGTGAATGCCGAATGTTTCCTTATAAGGAAACAGCTAAAAGTACTGATACCATTACCATTTCACTTCGTTGGTTTTTCGTAATGGTTAACAAATACTAGCACCTTTATTGAAAAGATATGATTGGTTAAATAATCCAATCTATTCTGCAGTGTCGGCAATCACTACAAGAAGAAATGGATTCATGTTTTTCGAAATAGACTTTTGCTAAGTGAACGCAATAACCTCGACTGTAATGAGCGGTGATTGATATTTTCATTCATAACGTCGATAATCGCTACGCTACAAACATACAGACACACACACACACGTGCGGCGCACATGTATACAGGTGTGTTTGTGGGCACATCTATCGATGCTCATTTGTCGTAAAAGTTGTATGTGAAATTTTAATTAACATAAAATGGAACGTAAAAGGACGTGACTGCATGATCAGACTTTTCCATAACCTGACGACATGACTATAAAATTTAATTACGCTCAAAAGTAGTGCACAGAAGAAATAAAAAAAATCTAAACCAGCAAATTCTTTTGTTTGATTGTGAAAAGAGAAACAGAGAAAAAAAAATCTTGTAATATTCGGGATTAATTTTGAATTAGCGCGAGATTCTTCGAAAATTCGGAAAAAAAAATTCTCTGTAGATCTTTCAGTAGGTATTACATTTTTTTCAGTACTGAAGATTATTATTGATCTAAATTTGTGAGGATTTCATTTTGAATATTTTCAGCAAACTTTCGGACACGTATATCCAAATTTAATTAATAAGAGTCCTGACAAAATCTACTTTTGTTGATCGCAAGAAATTGAACTTATTCTTAAGATAAAAATGTACCAAATTGCTAACCTGTAACAATTATATTGTACAAAATTAAAAATAACTTCATGTCTAATGTTTAACGCATTATTTATTTCAGTTCTATTATGCGACATCTCAGGGAAATAAATTCATATCTATTCTAATGAAAACTTGAAACTTGTAAGAATTCAGTTTTGGAAATGTGTACCATTTGTACGTAAAATTAAAAAAAATAAAAAAATTGCAGTATTTTTAGCTGCACAAAACTTTTTACACTTTTTCATAGTTTTTCACTAAAAACACAAACACGCACATACATATACAAACATATATATGCGTATATATATATATATATATATATATATATATATATATATATATATATATATATACAAAGAAATGATCACGCATAGAATCAATCAGCAATATTAATGCTATTATTGGCGATATCCATCGCTAGTAGTGTATAATGTATGCATTAAAATACTGTTAATTCATAGAAGTTTCCTTATAAAATCAAAACTTGGAGACGAAATAATTGTTTGTAGACCGAAAGATGTTTTTATTGAGAATGTGCTATTATTGACGGTTGTATATAAGAAAAAGATATGCCTGACGATGAATAAAGGATTATTCGAAAGTACTTGCATTTAAAAAAATATAAACTGGAAACAACAGACAACAGTCTTATAAATGAGGATCACATCATTCTATGGATTAACAGTATTTTAATGCATACATTATCATACATTATGCACTACTAGCAATGGATGTCGACAATAATAGCATTAATATTGCTGATTGATTCTATGCGTGATTATTTCTTTGCATATAAATTATATGCTGCCTAATGTTTTATGTTTATATATATATATATATATATATATATATATATATATATATATATGTGTATGTATGTATGTATGCATGCGTGTATGTGACTTACATATTGTTATTATCTGTTTCTCTTTATATCCCCTGTTTTAATGAATATTCTTTCATTTCTCAGATGATTTTGTTTTGAACTAAGTGTTTTTCAGAACATATTTTCTTTTCACTTTTAAATGAATTTTATTCCCTGATATCGTAAATTGTTTTAAAATAATTCTGTTAATGATGTAAATTTGATTTTGTGTAATATAAATTTTTTAAACATTAGTACTTAAAATTAAAAAAAAAAATAACAATTTGCAATGACATACTTTGTGCAGCTAAAAATGCTGCACAAAACATGTCATTGCTATGTGAAATGCAAATGAAATTTTAGGTAAGACTAAAGTCAGGGTGTAGGTATAACATCAGTAGCATTTGCTAGAAGCTAGATTTGTATAGCAAAGTTATTGATCATTTTGCTCGTAAGTCAAGAAGACTGTAATAAGACTGTTTACAATTGATAATATTTTCTTTATTACTCAGTCGTAATTTATGGAAAAATCATAAAAGTCAACCTATTTCCTTCAGAATATTACTCAGGACACACTACTGCTAACGAGCAATTATCAGTAAGCACAGCTTAACCTGGCACCAATCTTCAGAATTAAAGACGAATGTGTGACACTTTTAGCGGCTAAGGTATTTACTTTACAGCTTATGAATCCTTAGTTAATCTGAGAGAAAGCCAGAGGCTACAGGCGGATAAATTTTCTGTCTAGCAGTAAATCCTGCGAGATTATCTCTTTAACCATTACAAAACTGAATTGAGTAAATTAATTGTGCTATAATTATGACTCACCACCTACCATTGCGTATTATAGGACATTTGTTACAATGTAAATTTCCTGATTGCCCACCAGCACTTAACATACTTTATATTCTCAGTCAAACACTTTTCATCTAACGGACAATTGTTTTGATTCTGGAGTTACATCCTTGCTGGGAAAGTATACGTTCTCTAAAAATTATTCTTGTGGTCTGTGTTTTTATTAAACTAGCCATCTTTTGCATATAACTGTATCTTATTTTGATAGAGGTTTTATTAAAAATGTTACATCATTTTAGCCCAGAGGGGAAATATTTGTGAAGATATTGTATTGTATTATTTTACTTAATCTAAATCCACATGATTATATGATGTAAAAAGTTAAAAAAAATAGCACACAGTTTGAAACAGGAAAATAGAGGAAAGAAACAATTTATTTATCTATCGAATATATATATATATATATATATATATATATATATATATATATATATATATATATATATGTGTGTGTGTGTGTGTGTGTGTGTAACGTGATAAAAATCAAATAAAAATAAACTAAATGGAATCTGCTAGGCTATATACAAAAAACATATATCTAAAAAATATTGTGCAATATATATATATATATATATATATATATATATATATATATAAAATAAAATTCTCAGTCGTCTCTCCTTCGTGCGCATGTGTAGTCGGATGAACGTAAAGATCATCACTTTAATCTGATGAAGGCCTAAAGAGCGAAACGCGTCACACGAACACTTTCTACACTTTGTCATAGTTTTAACTAAACTGTACACACGCACATATATATATATATATATATATATATATATATATATATATATATATATGTATGTAAGTATGTATGAGTGTGTGCGTGTATGTGTAGTCTTATATAGTTATTATTTTTTTATTGAAGATTCATCTCTCAGATGATTTTTGTTTTGAACTAAGTGTTTTTGTCGATCATATTTTATTTTCACTTTTAAATAAATTTTATTCCCTTATAGCATACATTGTTTTAAAATGATTCTGTTAATGATGTAAATTTGATTTTGTGTTATATAAAGTTTTTAAATTTAATCGATTATAATTATCAAATCAATGGAATGTGTTTTTCGCTTTGAGTTTTTTTTTCAATCATTTCACCCTAAACAAGGCGATAAAGCCACTAAGACAAAAGAGAATGAAAGAAATTGAAAATACTCTGAGGAGAAAGGACAATAAAAGAGCAATTTTTTAATAGGGAAAATACCGATTGTTGTTGCAATTATTTGTTTGAAGATAGTTGCTGATAGGAAAGCAAGTAACCAAAGAGCGTTCCACAGTTTAGAAGTATGAGAACGAAAACTGTTAAAATAGAACTTCCGGATACAACTAGCAATTTCAGCAGTAAATTGATGTGACCTAACTGCCAATCTAGTACGGCGCTTAAACTCATGATCTTGACGTAACAAAGAAGAATGCCCATCAGAAAAATTACTATGAAAATATTTATAGAAATGGTGCAAGGAAGATAGATAAGTGAGGAGCGAAAGTAAATGAAGCCGAGATACCACCTTAGGACCGATAACAATGCAGATACTTCTTCAAATGCTGACAATAATCTCTAAATACGTGGCCGAAGCAACAGACCAGATATTTTTCTTCTTAATTTTCTGATAAATTTAAATTTAAAGATTAAATTCATAATATGCGTTACAATTATTTGAACAATATTTGGGGTGATTTATATATAGCGAATTACAATTTTATAAAACCTGAATATATAGATAGTTAGTCTAGTGAAAGGCTTCATTTGTACATGACTATTTCATATATATATATATATATATATATATATATAACAGCAAGCAGAAATATTTCGCCTCCCGATGATGGCCATTTCGGTCGAAACTAGTCGAGGAATTTAAATGGAATAATAATAATAATAAAAAACGAAAGAATATTAATCTACAACCCAGTGTGTCTAATGATTTTAATTTTTAATTTTTTAATTTTTAATTTTTAATTTTCTTATTGTTCAAAATATATATATATATATATATATATATTTATAAGATCTAAGATTAAAAAAACAGCAGGTATTTTTATACATAGTATTCAATATCAAAAATATTAAAATAATATTTAAACTAGATCATTAATAATATTATATAAAAACATTGCTTAATGAATTTTTTGTTGTTTTCTCTGACTTCGTTGGTTCTTGGTAATGACCATTCTTCAATGGGTTTTGTTTTTAACTAATTTTTAAATCTAATTTTAAATTGTTTTTTTTATTTTTAAAAAAAGATCACCTAAGAATGATTATTACCAAGAAACTTTAAAGTCGGGGAAAACAGCAACAAAAACTAATATTAAAGATAAGTAATATATATGTATATATGTATGTATGTATGTATGTGTGTGTGTGTGTATGTACGTATATATAAAGCAAAGCAGCAAACTGATTGCGAACCAAGGCTATACAATCCAGCCTTTCCTGCTATTTAACCCATACCCAGGAGAGAAGAGTTGGATTCATACCTTTCCCAAGGATATTTGCACTTAGGGAATGTAACGAACCCGATCGGAATTCGAACTTGGTTCTCCGATTTCTCATTCCAAGCCATTATCTATCACTTATTGATTATGCGTCGTGATTTTTAGAATTGCGGGATATTGTCAGATTGAAATTTTATTCTTGTTCTGTGGTGTCCGTTAAAGATGTGGTTGATCATATCTCTCCACATTTTCCTATCCTTTGTACATCTATCAATGTTTTTTTTTCCCACTCCTATCCCTTCCAGTTCATATTCTACTATCCATTTACACAAATTCATTTGAATGGTTACTAGCTGATTTCTGACGCCTGCCTTGTCGTCAACAAGTCCATGAGGTTATGTATAAATTTCGACTTGTCCATTCCTTCCGATTTTCCGTCAAACTTGCTCATGGTTCCATACTCTCGTCATTTTCTGTTGCCTCAAGTATCCTCTCCCTATTTGAGTAAATAATCAAACATTCCATATGAGATCAACGATTCTTTATATTGTTTCCAATATTTTTTTTAATACTTTATTTAGCTTTTGGAAGTTTAAATGGATCAGAACTTCCATTTGATTCAATAAAACTATTCATCCCACGGCTAAAATTCTCCTTAGATTTAAAATTGCTCCCCTATCACTCACTACCTCCCTTTCTTGAGAATCATTGATCTATATTTTATAAAATGGGTAGCAAATGTTAAGAAGAAGAAAAAAAAATCTTTTATTCAATTTAAACATTCAGGGCATTTTTTGCCAATGTAATTTTCCTTTAAAATCTCGTCTTTAATCTCGTTCTCTTAATCTCGTTTTTTTTTTTGTTCATCGTTTGTTCTGCATCTTTCATTTCTCCTTATTAGCACCTCAGGCATTAATTAATACTCTTTTAATTTCTCCTCGGGTTATAGGCAACATTATCATCTCGACACTAAGATGTCGGTAAAAATATTGACAAGGGTATTTTTCCGTGTTGAAACCCATAGACAGTCGTTTTGTTAATATTTCACAGACTTGTTTAGCATTAAAATGCGCATACAGATTTGATTGGCACAGCAATTTCTGTGTTTTAGGCATCAATTCTTTCTTTCTATATGGCTTTTTTTTCTAGCTTCCTTTCTTGTATTTCTATCTTTCTTTTTTTCCTGTCTTTTTCTTTCGTTGTTTATTTGATTGTTTCTTTCTTTCTGATTTTCTTTCTCCCTGATTTTCTTTCTCTCTGATTTTCATTTTTTTTTTGTTTTCATGATGACTTTCTTTCTTCCACGTGTTCTTTCCTTATTTCTTTCTTTGTTTCTTTCTTGCGTTTTCTCTTTCTTTGCGTGCTTTCATGTTTGACGTAATGCTTTCTCTTTGTTTTTTTTCTTTCTTTTTTCTTTCTTTCTTACTTCCTTACTTTCTTTCTTTCTTTCTCTTTCTTTCTTCCTTTCTTTTTCTTTCTTTCTTTGTTTTTTTGTCGCAT
Source organism: Acanthosepion pharaonis (assembly GCA_903632075.3). Taxonomy (NCBI): domain Eukaryota; kingdom Metazoa; phylum Mollusca; class Cephalopoda; order Sepiida; family Sepiidae; genus Acanthosepion; species Acanthosepion pharaonis. The sequence continues at coordinate 1,966,843 of CAHIKZ030005375.1, forward strand.
ACTTTCTTCCTTGTTTTCTTTCTTTCATTCTTGCATGTTTTCATGTCTTTCTTTCTTTCTTTCTTCCTGGTCTTTCTTTCTTTCTTTATCAATACCTTTCTTTCTTTCTTCCTTCCTTTCTTTCTTTCTTTCTTTCTTTCTTTTTCTTTCTTTGTTTTTTTTTTGTCGCATACTTTCTTCCTATTATCTTCCTTGTTTTCTTTCTTTCATTCTTGCATGTTTTCATGTCTTTCTTTCTTTCTTCCTAGTTTTCTTTTTTTCTTTCTTTCTTTTTTTCTTTCTTTCTTTTTTTCTTTCTTTCTTTTTTTCTTTCTTTCTTTCGTCCTCACTCTGTTCATGTATTTCTCTCTTGCTTTCTTTCTAGATAAAAATCAATTAATGTGATTTTAATCGAAAAAAAAAATAATAAAAAAGCACGATTTAAATTAGTCAAAGCGACTTACTGTATTTCAGCTAACGACCTTCTAAATATCAAACTTCATTAAAATTCGATTATTTTATCCAGTACAAAATTTTCAAGTAAATGAAACGTCAATTAAATTATAAAAAAAAAACACTTCTCGAAATTTGACTGGAGTGAACTTGCTGCAAATATTAGACAAAGTGGAACAAAACTATTCATTAGCCTTGTCTAATTACTACGATCTGTAACGTTGAGAAAGTGAACGCTGGAAAATCTTGCTAATAGATCAAAAGGTTATTAATTAGCTTTCGTCACTGCTCAGGATACGCGCTGAGTGAACACGTTTAACATTTAGATATTTGAAATAGAATCAAATCTTTTGTTCAACTGTAAACTCAAAAGATAGGAACAGCTGTATATGTTATTTCATGATGTGATCTATAGAACTGTACAGATATTAGAGTACCGTGTATGTTCGCAAACATATTTCTTTATTGGAAAGATTCTAACAGGTTTTGTTATTGAAAGATTCTAACAGGTTTTGTTATTGAAAGATTCTAACAGAAATGGACCAATATTTATTAGGAGAAATACAAATGTATAGATTCAAAATTAAAGCATAAGAAAATGGCATCGTCATGAAGTTTTTCTTTTATAGATTTATAAACTAGAATCCTTTTGCAACACGCTTACAGTAATCAGTATTGTTGAAGTTATCACTAGCATTTATTCTCGAGGTTTACAAAGTTTACATTTCGTTCAACTTCGCAAACTAGTCGATGAAATTTGAATAAGCCCATTTGTTTGCAAAAATACTTTAAAAACCCGACTACGCAGTTTAATAATTTCCTTAATTTAATTTAATTTTATAGGATATCGTGGTAAACAATATTTATTAGGAAAAATTATTTTTTCCTTTTAAACAACGAAGAATAAATTCTGAGGATTTCTTACTCTTCAGCATGCAACATACATGCATAAATATTTCTTTCTGGGGCCAAATTTCAACATTTTTAAGCGTTTGGTCTTGTGATATGTTTATAGTTCTTGCAAATGCAAGGCGAACTGGAAACTGGATTCTTGTATATTATATATATATATATATATATATATATATATATATATATATATATAAACCTAAAGAAAAGCTATGTAAAAAACAATATTGCATTTTTATTAAAGAAGTGTTTTTTATATTGATTATTATATTATTTTTAAAATGGGGTTATTTTATATATTAAGTGATAAAACTTTTAATTTTTACAAAAAAGATCAATGAAAATGTATTGTGAACTAAGCTACTCTAGTAAAACCAAGTGTACTTTGTAACCCTTACATGTTTGCACTTCTCAAAATTTGCTTTCGATCGGTCAATGTATACCTATTTTAGAAGATGTGACAGACGAAGGGACGAACTAACATAAGTCAAAAAGTTTCATATGGAGATAGATAAAAAGACGCTATCCATCACAAATTACGATAATTATACCCTTGAAGAAACGAACAATGAATTCTTGAGTGCGTGTTCTAGTTCCACGTGCCATGTCTAATGAATGTCAGTTATCAGTTATCTCCTGTTAATTTTCCTCTCAACGTTCCCCACCGCCTTAACCAGGTATTGAACTCACACTCTTTGGGTCATGTCACTGTATCTAACTAACACCTTTATCCACTATCCCCTGTGTCCTTGAGAAGTAATTAACAGAAGATAACTGATAACTGACATCCATTAGACATGGCACGTGGAACTAGAACAGTCTACCCTAGTGAGCGAAATAAAGGGTTCAGTTCGACATTCCAAACACCTGAAGAAAGCCGGAGCGCACAGCGGCCGAAACGTTGTGATAAATATGACGACAAAGATGAGGGGAATAGTCTGAATAATGTAAATAGTGTACATATTACCTCATCTCAGAAATATAGACAGATGCTGAAGAAGGCCGGAGCGTACAACGGCCGAAACGTTGTGATAAATATGTCGACAAAGATGAGGACAGTAGTCCGAATAATGTAAATAATGTACATATTACCTCATCTCGAAAATATAGGCAGATACTGAAGAAGGCCGGAGCGTACAACGGCCGAAACGTTGTGATAAATATAGCGACAAAGATGAGGACAATAGTCCGAGTAATGTAAATAATGTACATATTACCTCATCTCAGAAATATAGGCAGATACTGAAGAAGATCGGAGCGTACAACGGCCGAAGCGTTGTGATAAATATGGCGGCAAAGATGAGGACAATAGTCCGAATAATGTAAATAGTGTACATAATACCTCATCTCAGAAATATATATAAATATGCTGAAGCCAGCAGTTCTTTCACATTGTACATTCGACAGTATTTTGTCACATTGTGTATTCGAAAGTATTTTGTTTATACGTATAAATACTTCCACACTCTGCTTCCTTTACGACTGTGAACTCATGTCATGCCAGCTTATTTTGCGCGAATGTCCCTATGCCAGACTTTTGCCCGACACTTATCCTATTTATACCCGCATCCCACCTGCTTACAAGGCTCAATCAAATTGATTTAAACCCTTCGTGATTAACTTGACTCCATCTGCGTTGGGCATAATAAGAAATACTTTCGTTTAAAAGTCGACTGATGTTCGTTTCTGCAGTTTCATGTGGAAGCCACTTTCCTCGTTTTAGAATATTTCCCCAGGCTTATAAACAACATAACATACGTGTGTGAATGCACACTAAATAAAGATCTAAGTAAACTTGAAAGATATTTCTAAGATTTCCGTAACCCTGCGCAGTGGTTGACGCAGCAAAATTGTGTTAATGCTATATAGATGCTGACGTGTAGGCGATGATATATGTGGAAGTGAATCTACGCCATAAAAACGTTCTCTCTCTTTCGATAATATTTGCCTATGACCATCCCAATATATGTGCGTGAATGTAATCTCTTTTATTGACAAGGCAGATACGTTACATTGACATACGTTCAAATACACTTTGCAAAAGTATTGGCCCTCCTCGTCTTGTCCTCGCAGCTATGGGTTAAAGAGTAAGAAATGTATAACATTTTTATTCTAAAAAAAGATTGTTAATGCAATATTCCATCTCGGAAATAAAAAAAATAAATAAATAAAAGAAACATTCTTACAATCTAAAATATGTTTTGACACACATAATTGTTGATATGCCGTAAACAGCAATTCAATCAATCAATGAATAAAAAACTCTTAAATTTTTAGGTTGATATATTTATCACATGAAATTCCATTTATAATCAATTTTAAGTTTTGTAAGTTTATTTTAATTTGCTTAATTGTACAAACAAGTGGCTAAAAGCGGAGAAGTTTATATCTTGGTAAAAAATTAACGTCCATCGCTTGAATCCAAGCGCAAACAATTTAAAAACACACACACACAAATATATATATATATTATATATGTATTATATATGTATTACTTCAAACGCTATTATACTGGGTACTTCTTATTTGAAATAGACGTCCCATTTTTATTTTTTAGACTTTGTAGCGGAACCATACCGTTTGATTCGCCATGCTTTACCACTCGGCCTAGTTTGCTTCGTGGTCAAGCGCTAAGGCAAGTTAGATCAAACGGTTGTTTCCTCTACAAAGACGTCGTTCTCCAGAATGATGTGTTGACCATGTTCACCATAGTCTATGAATATAGAATACAGCGCAGTACGTAATCTGTTCAATGAAACAACGTTAATGGTTAATACTCTCGAGTCAGATATTTTACTGAATCTGACTATATCGCCAATACGACCAGCAGCTGTTCCGTAATTCTTCAGTCTTCGATATCAAAGGCTGGCAGTGAATATTCGGGAAAAAAACATGGCCGCCTTTACAGACGTCGCATTGAATTTTTTGAGCCTTCTGATTGGTTAACCCTTCTATTGGTGAACTCTAAAATGAGTCATCTCATTTTGGCTGGCTGTCTAGTACACCAGGGTACCCAAAAATTCCAACATGATGTCGAGAATCGCTTGTCACCATCGCTTTAGGCATACTCAAAATCAGAAGGAGACATCTGAAATTTGTAGGAGACATGAAGAAAGAAGGCTTGGAGAATGTGACGCTGACGTGACATATTGAATGCAGAAGTAGACAAAGAGTCACATACCTAAGGAGCTCTGTTCAAATGGATGGAAGAACGGGGAGTGGGAAGCATGATAAAAAGAAAAATATTACTATGACCTACAAAAGTAATGTTGTGAAAGCCATGTTCGTCAATGTTCTGAAAAGAATTGATGCATAGAAAGAAAATGTCGGCGACTAAACCGGCTTCTGCGTAAGAGATGTAAGGATGGCGGTTAATAACCCTCTAGCGGGAAAGATAATACCTATCAAATGGCGGACGAACCCTAATGAATCAACAGCTATCTAATTAAAGTCGGTGCCTCGATAAAATAACCGTGGAGACGGCAATGGGAATTCACTCTGCTACGATTCTAATACAAATCTGGGATATTAAAGGTATAAAAGAAATAGAATTATATTATTTATGCGAAAATTAGTTCCAGTGGAACAATGAGTCGGAGGGATGGTAAAAAGACAAATACAAAAGATAGGAAGTTGTGAAGAGTCATATCCGTCCGCGTCCTGATGGGAAGCAACAGATTCTTGATTTTGCTTAGCGGCATATCAACCTCTATTGGTTATTTAAAGCCGAAACCTAAATATTTTGAACGCAATGGTATGCCCTCCCTCCCATCTACAGATAAAACGTATTGTTGGTCACTTTACTAAAAATATATATTGTTGGCCATTTAACTATAAATATGTATTGTTAGTCATAACAATAGTTTTAAGTAATAAAAGTGTTGGACTAAAAATAATATCCATTAATTTATTAGAAAAAAAAAACATAGACGAGAGATCCACGAAAATTTTACGATGTTGACCAACTAGAAGTTGAATTAGATATTAATCACATGGCATTATAAGGTGAACTTTTTTTTTTACCTAGTTACAGATTTTTTCAAAACTTTTCACCCCAAGCAAGGGGAGAGTGTCACTAGAAAGAAAGGGGTTACAGCGAGTGGGGACAAGAGTAGAGAAGCGAGAAAGAGGAAAAGACGGGGAATAGATGAAAGTAACTGGAGATGTCGATTGACATTGCATTTGGATAGCTGGAGATTGTAGCTACCAGAGAAGCAAGTAAGAGGAAGGGAGTTCCACAGACGTGAAGTGCGAGACATGAAGCTATTGGAGTAGAAGAGACGGCTACATTTAACATTTTTCGACAGTGAAAGAGTG
>CAHIKZ030005375.1:1977500-1980000 GCA_903632075.3 Acanthosepion pharaonis
TCAGTGAGAATTGAAACCCAGAATAGTATAATAGGTCAATGGGAATAGCCTTCCAACATTTGCTCTAGAATAAGCGCCATAGAAGCCTTGTTTGTTTCTGTTTCTCTTTCTTCGATGACAACAAAAGCAAAAATTCTTGTGTAGTTTTCTGTTGCCTCCATTGAGTTTACGTGCAAAATGGATTGCACATTTGTCCATTGCGTTCAGAGAACAAATACAAATTATTCCAAATGGATAAATGCCAAAATTCATTTGGATGAAAGCTTAAATTATAATATCAATGAATTATCGGGTCAAGATAGGTTTAACCACATTGTTCTTAATGAATGTTGTAGGTCGTTTTTCAATGCCATTTTGATATGAAACATTCGCTATTACTTCAGGTAATAAAGTGACATTGTCAAGAAAACACCAATTGGAGAGTAATTCTTTGCTAGCAGGCTTGATCGTGTGGCATGATATATTATATCGTTTCTCTTGCCTCATAGCATATAAAACGCAACATTTCACGGTATAGGAGTGAATCCTGTCAAAGAACGAATATTTTCTATGAAAATTTCTCGGACATTCAGGCCGGTAAATGTTATTTAATACTGTTTATCATAAACAGAGCATTTGCTTAAATACTTGTATCTATAAAATAACAACGTTAAACATAAAAAATGTCTTTAATAAATAAATTGTCGGACCTTGTCCATTTCTTAATATATATATATATATACCAATTTTTCTTCTTTAATATGTTCTCTATAAATGTGTTAATAAAAATAGTAGTTAATTTATATTAAGTCCCTAAAATATTTGCTTAAAAAATTAAATATTTAAATTGATAGCCATCATCAAATTTTTTTAGACATCTAAATTTCTATCAAGCATTGAAATCTATCCTTTACATAAATTGTTAAATCCCAATTACAGCCTCTTTTTCTTTACTTCCCTCTCCCTTTCTCTCCTTGCTGTAACACTCATTTGTATACATCTGTATTACTGTTTTCTGTCTCTTCTTTCGTTTTCATTTTTCTTTTTGCTTTTCTCCCTACTCCCCTCCCATTTCTATATATTATTTCCGTTAAGTTAACCATCCAAATAGGTCAAGGTCTGGTCATTCCTCCTACCCCAATATAAAGTATACTTGAGAGAGATATAAAATTAACCCCTCCCTATACTCTACCATGTCTATTTAACTATCCCTCTCACACCCCCTGTTAAATTACAAAACTTACACTACCCATCAATTTTAATCTCATTTTTCGTTTCATTTCGTTGTTGGAAGTGCTACCTGATGATCCGGCGTCCTTTTAAAAGGACTCGGGTGAAATAAATTATTATAATGGTACCTTAAAGTGGTCTGTTTTTCTTATATATATATATATATATATATATATATATATATATATATATGCAAGGTGGTTCAAATCCATCACACTGTATGTAGAGGAAGTAATAATTAGAAAATTGAGAGGGATAGATAGATTATTTTCAATTTTTAAATAGAAAAAAGGCTAAAATAATTAACAGTGTCCATTGTATATGCCAAAACAAACTGGTCAAAGGTTAACTACATGAAAGTATAATGGGGTCACATCGTTGACCACCGAAAGTAAATGCGGCTGAGAAGAGATCAAGGGCTATGGTGAAAGCAAAGTGTGACCATTTTGAATTGTAAATATATGTAAAATATTGTCAATAAATATAACAATCAACCTGTAAATTTTCATTAGGCAAAACCTAAAAAATATTTTATGATAAAACGAATAATGGGTATATATATATATATATATATATATATATATATATATATATATATATATATATATATATATATATTGAACAATAAAAAAAGTATTACAAAATTAAAATCTTCAGACACACTGGGTTGTAGATTAATATTCTTTCGTTTTTTTTATTATTATTTCATTTTGATTCCTCTCCATCATCGGGAGAAGAAATATTTCTGCTTGCTGGTAGCAGTAAACTACAGAAATGAATGTCTTGCTGGAGAAAATGAACTTTTGTCTGTAGTTTTCATTTGTTTTTGTTTTTTGTTTTTTTATCTTTTTAACATGAATCTTTTAACATTCCTTGTGTTGGTCAAACTGTCTCTTATAAGTTGTTATTTGAGATAAGAGCTCGGTGGATCTATGTTTCCCTGAATTCCCTTGGTCATTTTGACAGTTTTATTAGTCCTGAAGAGGGGATGTGTCTCTGTTTAGTGTTTGTGGTATTGCTGTGGGTGGGTGTTATCATTTGGCTCATTAGGGAGTGAGTGAGTATGATGTGTGTAAATGTGTATATTCGTGTGGGTGTATGTATAAGTGTGAGGCCTCAACACCGTAAGCATGGATGTCTTGTGTGGGTGAGAAATGTGGGTAGGTTTTGATTTGTTGAGTTACATATTAGTACTATCTATATTGTTAAATTTATGGTTTAGCCGGCTGGATAGTGTGTTTTTAGACGTTGTATCCACTTATTTTCATGGAACTCTAAAATCTTTCTAATG
>CAHIKZ030005375.1:1985000-1997500 GCA_903632075.3 Acanthosepion pharaonis
TCATTAAGTCCACGAGGCTAGATTCGTCTAATCCCACGTGCCTTTTGATATCTCAGTTTCATTTAATTTGCCTTGATAACGCAGATCTATAAGTTGTTGTTCCCTATGATGTGGCCAGTTATTAACTCACAAATATTCACTTGTTGATCAATCAGCCAACGCTTTCATCTGCTGGGCCATGTGTCCCCAAGGTGAATTATATGAAACTGAGATATGCAAAGGCATGGTACGTGGAATTAGAACAATCTACTTCCGTGGACAAAATAAAGGGCTCGGTCTGAAATTCCAAGAAATATAGCCTGAAGAAGGCCCCAGCGTAAAACGGCCTAAACGTCGTGAATATAGCAATAAAATGTGGACAACAACCCGTATAATATAAATAGTGTAGATAGATAGATAAATAGGTAGGTAGGTATGAAGAAAAGAACATACAAGTGTAGGGATAGGTAGATGGATAGATAATAATAGCTGGCCAGTCGTATTCGAGGATATATGTCTACTAGGGCGGCTATACAATCCCTATTACAGACTCTCGGTCAGGTAAATTTGTGTTTATTCAACACCCACAGAGCGAATCTGTGGTTTATGCTGCAACTATGCTGAGCAGACCTTACTTACAGTTTCTGAGAAAGAGAGTGTTATCAAGAATGATCAACAATCTGAATGCCAGTACATTCAAACTCTCGGCCACGATGATTAATGACTTCGTGCTAGCACAGCTATCGACGGGTCCAAGTGTTCCATTCTACCAAATTTCACTCACAAGGCTTGGGTCAACCCGTGTTATGGTTTTCAGGCACTTTCAAAATATACCGCACGCTGGGATCGTCCCCACACCAGACTGATAACATCAGGAATTCGCTTTCCTGACAAATCGACAATCGTGAGATTCGAACTTGGGTTTCATGGTCAGAAAGCAAACATTCTAACCACTTAGCTACGCATATAGATAGATAGATAGACACGAAGTCTATTCTTAACTTTGTCCCATCACACAAGAAATGGGGAAATAAGACTGCTTTGAACGAACTTTTTTTTAGCTCGTAAGTATTCACTATATTTTAAACGCATCTCCTCTCTTGAACGTTCTTGAGTATTCCTCCGCGTATATCTCTATCTATATAAGGCCAGATGTGTGTGTGTGTGTGTGTGTGTGTGTGTGTGTGTGTGTGTGTGTGTGTGTGTGTGTGTGTGTGCCGCAATTTTCGACGTATTTGCATCAAAATTTACATGCACATGCTCCAAGTTAGCGGGAAAGCCAAGACCGACTTTGCATTTCCAAACCCCCATCGATAGTGGAAATAATCGATTTTTTCATGCTTCTACAGCAGTTTTCATGTAGTTTGCGGCCATTTTCTACTGGCCAGGGTGATCACGAATAGGCAGAAAAATTCTATTAGCCAGCGTGATAGCCAACAGCTGACTGACACGAATGTTAACTAGCATGCAAAAAATATCGACAGTTGCATTCGTCATAAGTGGGAAAAATTTAAATCTGCATAGCACTTTACACCAATTGGCTCATTCGCTTGCTTAAACTCAACGTTGATTCTGATTCCGCAGAACTGGGTTGGATGTGAAAAAGTATTTGTTGTTAACATTCTTTTTTCATTCGGTTTTTCCAGTTACGAGTCTTTTTTTTAAAGCTAATCGTTTTGTTTAGTTCTTTTTTCGTAACAGGTCTAATGTTTAGTATGGAGCTTAGAAAAATTCGCAGTGTGAGATAGGCAAGAAGTAAGGCATGTAGCAACATCAGCACGGCAAAGGGCACTCTTTTAAAGGCAAGGAAGGGCAAAAATATTTTAAGTCAAGTGATAGCGATTGCGATGAGTCGTACGATTTTTAAATCAAGCACGGGCAACGCCGGGCCATGCTGCTAGTCGGTGATATTCCCGTCGAAAAGAAGATTTATTATTTTACACCGATCTAAATGAAGCTTAACTAATTTATTGATTTATCTTTTGTCTCTTTTTTTTCTTTTTTAGCAGCCATTCAATTGCCCGTACATAAGTCAATAAAAAGCAATCCATCTTCAATCAAGGTCGATTATTACGTACCTGCCTCATCTCTTGCAAGCCAGTGATTAGAAAAAACAGAGTTAAACCAATGAAAACAGACAGATACACAGTGCGGCCTTTTCATTTGTCCTTAATTCGCTATAAAGCGTTGATATAAACTTTTTGTTTTGCTTCTTTATTATTATACAGACACAGACTTGCTTATTAATTGAGAATTTCCCGTCGACTAATAGCAAAGGTCGCTATAGGTCGCCTGACCAAAGAATGTAAACTTAATCATACTCATAACAAGATTGTTAGTAACTCGAGTGGTGTTGCAAACCAATTATACGTTGAATGCTCAAGGGATGAAATGCTAATATCATCGATATATATATATATATATATATATATATATATATATATATATATATATATTAATGTTAATAAACAGTTAATCAATTTACTTGCCTCCAGGAATAGAAATACGCATCTCACCTTTATCTTCTTTATTTGATGTGACGATCACATACGAAGTACTTCCATAAAGTTCGTGAAAAGATGAAATTATTGGCAAACATTTTTTAAGTATCATCTTTACTTCTACAGAGTGTATATATATCTATATCTATATCTATATATCTATATATATATATATATATATATATATATATATATATAGATAGATAGATAGATAGATAGATATATATGTGTGTGTGTGTATATATATGTGTGTGTGTATATATATGTGTGTGTGTGTGTGTATATGTATATATATATGTGTGTGTATATATATATATATATATATATATATATGTGTGTGTGTGTGTGTGTGTCTGTGTGTGTCTGTGTGTGTATGCAGATGATACTACGCTGTGTGTCTGCACCTTCAAATAACTTTGGTGAACAGTGTCTGGCAGCAGATGTCTCCTCTATGTTAACTCTTACAACTGAACGAGGGAAAAGACTGGCTGGTATTATTCTATATATCCAAAAACTCGAAACATTTCATCGCAGCCGAATAGACCGTAAACCAGCACCAATCTTGATAAATGGTCATCCCTTCAAAGAGGTTCCTTGCCTCGAACGCCTACTGAGGCAAAAGTTCACTCCTGACCTCAAATGGAACGACAAAGTTTTGAGGGAAGAATGGTCGGTTCTTTGAATCGTTCCAGAAAATACGTAACTCCTACTGCCATCAGAACAGACCAAGAATGAAGAATTGCTGGGCTGGTAATACTCTCTATCCAGCTTTGACAAAATTCAATAGCAATTTTGCGGCCTTGCGGGTGATGAATTATTCTCTACACTGCGACCATTATCCTACAGACGAAACGTTGCTATCCTCTCACTGCTCGGTCGATATTACTATGACAGCTTTTCAGAAGAGTTAGTTCCACCAGCTCTGACCTTCGCAGCTAGGATCTGTCGTTATTTTCAGGCTGGGAAAGCATCCCAGTTCCCTGCGTGTTCCTTTGATAAGGTGCAAGTTCGACGCAGACAGCCTCTTCCCCATAAATGTTATTTTGTGGAACAATGTCCCAAGAGAATGCTTCTTTGGCAACTACAATTTTGGTCTCTTTAAGTCGAGGTTCAACCATAAATCTACGTCCTCATAATAAGCACTTTTTACTTGTTCCTATCTCATTCACATAAAATAGTCTCAATAATCAACCCTTTTCATTGAGTGCGTCCTTGACCCTGAATTATGTTCAAAGTGGATATTTTTTTATATTTAGGAAATATGAAAAGTTCCGAAGGTGCTAAATTTGGACTGTGAGTTGGATGTCAATTGATTTCTCCTAAAAGTTTTCACAGTGTTCCCTTTGAGGAGAGGAATAGGTCTGGTTATTATTCAAAATAGCAGAAACGTGTGTCTATCTTTCGGAGATGAGGTACTATAATTACTTACACTATTTACAATGTTTGGACTGTTGTACTCATCTTTGTTGCCATATTCACGACTTCTCGGTCCTTGTACGCCTCAGCCTTCTTCAGGTGATTGAACACATGTCCCAGAGGATAAAAGCGTCGGTTGAAGTAATCCTGTGACTTTATCCAAAGAGCTGTGAGTTCAATTCCTGGACACAGCAGAAGGCAACAAAAACTACACACACACACACACACACATATATATATATATATATTTTTTTTGTTGGGTTTCATGGGGATTCCTTATTTTCTTGTATGTGTCGTCCTCTTATCTATCATCGTTATGTGGATGATACCTTCTGCCTCTTTAATAATGAAGCTGAAGCCGACTAGTTTCTCACCAAATTAAACTCCATCCCACTCTTAAGTTTATCGTAGAAAAAGAGGCTAATTCTTGTCTTTCCTTTTCGGATGTTCTTGTTCATAGGATTAGTGACAAGTTTGTGACTTCTATATTTAGGAAGGCTACTTTCTCAGGACTTTATACGCGTTGCTACTCTTTTTGTCCCAGACAATGAAGGGTTAATTTGATTAAGACATTAATTCATAGGGCACTTATCATTTGTTCTGATAGCTTTCTCCGCGGTGAAATTGATTTTGTTAAAATGACACTTTCAAAAAACAGATATCCTTTGGATTTTTTGGACTCCGTTATCCATGATGTCATTAATAAATTTCATAGGGCTAAGCCGTATTTTGTTGAAAAATGTAAAGTTTATTTGCGTCTATATTGATACAGAGGGTGAGACTTTATCGAAACGAATTTCGCAATGATTAATAGCTGTTATTTTTCGGCTAATGTTTGATAGTATTTATTACTCGTCCTGTTTATATATATATATATATATATATATATATATATATATATATATATATATATGTATGTATGTATGTATGTATGTGTGTGTGTGCGTGCGTTTATTTGTCGTATAATTTCGGGATTTAATTATATGGCACCAACTAAATAATTTAGTCTTATTATTTTTCCAATAATGATAGATATTAAAAGCAGTTATTCTTCATATGGAATAACTCTTAAATAAATATAAGTATATGCTGAAATTCTTAACACCGTTAGTTGATTATTTCAATGTTATTGTCAAAGCATTGGCCAGCACAGTCAAAATCAATATTGGATATTAGTTCTGTGCCAGAGAATTCAGCATTCTTTTTTTGAAAGACAAAAGTTGAATAGAGAGTTGAAAACTGATTTTGGCTGAAAACGTTTGCATACACTTAATATTTTTAAGAAACGTTTCATCTGAAATTTGGAAATTCTCATTTCAAGTCATTCTTTTTTTCTATTTCAATATTTATTCAAATAAATTAGAATAGAACATCATTGTTATGTGATTGATTAACGTTTGTCGCTGGTCAATAATATTCAGGAACATAGTTCACCGATTTTGTTAATCTTCCCAAACATGCATTGATTTCAACCTAACACAATTTATGTGTCGATTCTACCCCTCTCTCGATTACATTTGTAATATAATTGTGATACAGGGTGCGATAGAAATACCTCTAACATAATGGTAAGAATACCTCTAACATAATGGTAAGAATGTGGTTCCAGCTGTGTCTTCATCAAGTAATGTCTTATCATATGGGAAGTATTTCTGAGAGATAATTCCCTCTCACATTCTACAACTTATACAGTTCTGAAAAGTTCCTAGTTCAACCAGGGAACGCTTTAAAAAAAAGCGTTTGGTCATTTGTTTGTTCAAATGTGTCGAGCCAAGAATTTCACACTGCCTATTCCCTATATGTATCGTTATGTCTGATATTACAAGATTGCCGTTATTACTGGAAGTACAAAATTTAATCAGTGCTATAAACACACACACACACACACACATATATATATATATATATATATATATATATATATATATATATATAAGATAAAATAGGGAGCATACATTTTATATTACAAAGAGTTAATCATACCTTGAATCAATTAGCAATATTAATGCCAAGGATTTCGCCAATAATTGCATTAATATTGCTAATTGATTCAAGGTATGATTAAATTAATATATATATATATATATATATATATATATATATATATATGTATGTATGTATGTATGTATGTATGTATATATATATATATATATGTATGTATATATATATGTAGTATATATATATATATATATATATATATATATATATATATATATATATATATATATATATATATAGATAGATAACTAGACTCGTTTTCGAAAAACCCTCGAATTTTTGATTTGCTAATCAAATCAATCTCGAGGGAAAAAAAGGTTTTAAAAAAAGAAAGAGCTACAAACCTGAACTTCTGCCGACAAAAAAAATCGCACAGATTTCTTTTTTTTTAAACCTTTTTTTCCCTCGAGATTGATTTGATTAGCAAATCAAAAATTCGAGGGTTTTTCGAAACGAGTCTAGTTATCTATATTTTTATGTATAAAGCTCTCGGTTATCCTATCGAGCACTGTGTTAAATCGACTAATATGGAACGCGTAGACATAGGTTATTCACTTAAAAACATACCCATACCTGACCATCACTCATACGAGTTATGCTTATTAAGCCAAACTTTCCCTGACGATCTGTTTAGAAAAGAAGAGGAAATTGGCCAGAAGAAAATACACGCCAAATAAATGGCAAAATGTCGAAAGAAAAAGAAATAATTTTTTTTTTTTACAAATACTTTTATGGTAACTGCTCCGATGAGCTTCTTTCGCTGGTTCCCAGACTTCATGAATTTAAGCGTTCTACTAGGCTGGCATCTTGGTCACACCCTTTCAATGTCGAAACTTTTGAATGTAGCCGTCTCTTCTACTCCAATAGCTTCATGTCTCGCACTTCTCTTCGCACCTGTGGAATTCCCTCCTCTTTTCGTGTTTCCCTGATAGCTATAATCTCCAACTATTCAAATGTAATGTCAATCGACGTCTCCAGATGCCTTGATCTATCACCTATCCTTCTCTTCATCATTTCCTCTATCACTCCTATTTGCTCTCACTCCAACTCTCTGTAACCCATTCCGTGCTATTGGCTTCCCACCTTGCTTGGGGGTGAAATGCTTAAAAAAATAACAGAAACCGATGACTGGTTTTATTTTCCATCTCTGAGAAAGATTCCTATTGTCTTTCATTAATGCATGAATTTCTAAACAGTTTCTCGTGAGCTGTCAATCTCATTTACTCAGAATTTCGAGGGAGATAAATAAAATCATTCTATCACATGAACACATTATAGGGAATAACTCCTCAATCTTCCAGAAAATTTAATGTGTTTTATTTAATTATTTATTGCATCGAAAACCAATAGAATAGCACTCAAAATGTGAAATATCTGATGCACTCGATAAATGAGTGCAAGCATCAAGAAGCAAGCTGTAACGATCATATCAGGACCACTATGGAACGTGTGATTAAATGTTTGCCTGTTTAAATTTTACATTCTATACATTAACAAATTCAAGATGTTTTTCATCGATTCCTCTGACTGGAAGAGGTACTTGGTCGAATCTGTCACTTGAATGATCAAATCTGTCGTTTATTTCCCTTGAAGGATCAAACCTATCATTTAGATTCCTTGAATGATCAAATCTGATATTTAGTTCACTTGAAGGATCAAATCTGTCATTTAGTTCCCTTGAAGGATCAAACCTATGATTTACTTTCCTTGACTGATCAAAGCTGCCATTTAGTTCCCTTGAATGATCAAATCTATCATTCATTTCTCTTAAAGGATCAAAGCTGTCATTTAGTTTCCTTGAATAATTAAATCTAACGTTTAGTTCCTTTGAATGATCAAATATTCCATTTAGTTCACTTAAATGTCCAAAACTGTCATTTATTTCCCTTGAACTATCAAATCTGCCATGAGGAGCCTTGAATAATCAAATCTGCCATTTAATTCCCTTGAATGATCAAATGTATCATTTAGTTCACTTGAATTATCAAAGCTGCCATTATGTTTCTTTGAATGATCAAATCTATCACTTAGTTCAAAAAAGATTGATCGGTTTGTTTTTTACGATTTATCACCATTTTGCAGGTTATTTAAATCCAGAAAATAGTTTTAGATTTTAAATAATTGTCAGCGATAATAAATTACCGATACAAATTTTACTAATTAACCCGTACGTGGAGGGGAGAAGAGATAGATTCTTATTATTGCCAAGGGTATTTGCGCGTATGTGAATATAATGAACAAGGCTGGAATTGAAAGTCAGCTTTTCGATTTACAATTACGCGTCATTATCCATTACACCACCCGCACATCTAAGCTTACAGGACTGAGTATTCTCAAGAGGTCACTCCCCCCCTCTAGGTATTGGACACACTCGACATTGATTAACTTCGATAATTGTACGGACACCAGCGCTTCAGCATGATATGGCCGGAAGACATTTAAATGAAAGAGTTAATACATTTCACGTAATAAGATGTTCTTTCTGAGGTGACATCTCAGATGGAAAGTTGTTTTCACACAAAACCAAAACAAGCTAAAATGAAGATATTTTTACGGTGTTTATTTTTCAATATCCAGTTCTCGCCGAATATGTGCTATAAACCTTCTGATAAAGGTAACACTGTGGGTAACAACTTTTTTGCACTTAATACTGTCTTGGCGAGGTCACCTCTCTATGGGGTAATGCATATAAGTGCAGTCTCGCACCACAAGTTAATTTGATTTTCATGAGGCGTCTCATACCTGTGGCTTACGGAGAAATTCCCTCCCTTCCTCCCTCCCTCCCTTCCTTCCTTCCTTCCTTCCTCAGATATCATGCCTGATGTAGGCGTGGGCGACCATGATGCTTTTGAAATTCCCTTCTGAACATCAGCTAGCCTGTTTTCGTCCTTCTCATTTTTCATCATTAATTCATGGATTATAACCTGCCTAAACCGTCAAACGTTGTCTGATTTGAAACTTAGCTTCTATATTTCACCAGAAAATTTCCCCCTAAATAAATAAAACGATTCTCTCACATGAGCATATTATAAGAAGGAAAAAGTCTTCTTTTGAAATCATTCAGGAAATTGTAGACTTATTTTTTAAATTTTTAATTAAGAGACTTATATAGAAACTACATTAAAAACTAATTGAAATGTGCAATATATGTTGTATTCGATGAATGAATTCTTATTCAAGCTAAGTTGTAACAGTCATGAACTGGTCACTGAAGAAACGTACGATCAAGCTTTTTCCTGATTAGCTATTACATTGTATACACTAACAAATTCAAGATGCTTTTCAAGCTAGAAGCAGTACTTGTTCAAATTTTGGAATACAGTTTTATTTCTTTAAGAAATTGTAGGATATTTATTAATGTCATGAAAATAATTATTTCATATTGGTTGTTTGCTTAATTTTGTTTAGCGACATATCAACATATCTGTCAGAAATCCGAAATCTAAATATTTTCAACAGAAATTTATGGTTTCAATTAAAATATATTTTGAATGAAGTTGAATGAATTCAAAATAAACTGTATTGTTGGTCCATCTACCACAAAAATGTATTGTTAGTCATTTTGCTTTAAAATTTATTGTTAGTCATTTTGTTATCAATAGGTATTGTTGGTCATTTTAGTATAAATACCTATTATGGTCATTTTAATATAAAAATGTATTGCTGGTATTTTTATTATAAAATGTATTTTTATTATAAAATGTATTTTTATTCATTCATAATGTTTTGTTTTTGTTTGGTGGTTCGATATTTTCCCATAACTGGGGCCGTCCTCTAGTCAGTGTGAACCTGGGAACAGCAGCAAATAAGAGGTGGTTACACACTCCTCAAAACTTCCAATCTCCCGATCAGAGGCCTTGCTGCCGGGTGTAGGTTTATCGCCATACCATGGGCTGGGTAATAGAATTAATAGATTTTCTATAGAAGACAACTTAGAATGCAAACATTCTAACAATAAACCTCTTGAAAATGCCTAACACCGAAAGCTCATGCAACAATAATCACTACGTATAGTCTCTATACATTTTGTGCCTCAAAAAAATACAAACTATTAGAAGAAAAACTGAATAAAAAAAATGGTCATTGTCTGACACATTCAATAACGCCCTATTTAATTATATTTTTCTTGTAATATAATCTTATATTTTTCTTCTTATTTTTCCCTTTCTTGGACATGAATATAGAAATTATCCAAATGTTTGTTGAAACCAAACGCTTTTGACTACTGTATTAGCTATTTATAAATATTTAATTATACCATTAAAATAAATGATGTTTTAGTGCTATTGTAAACATATTCTGAATTCTCAAATACGGTCAGTGTAGCGTTGCAGCTTAAACCAGACACCGTGTTCATTCACAGTGAAACGCTTGTGGTTTAAAAAATCAACCCTTCGGCGACATCGTCGCCCATGAAATAAAACCATGAGACGAGATTATAGCAGGAAGCAAATTTTATTCTGGTTGTAACTTTCTGCTGTAGACGAGCGAGGCATAGGTCATGGATAGCTGAGAGGCCGCTGGGTGAGCCGTCTAATGATTGGCAGCGAGCTGTCACTCATCCCTTTCCGTATGTTCTCTGTTTCGGTTGTGATAAAAAAAAAAAAGTAATTTATCAAGAACTCAGGATCTTGTTTCGCTCGGAGACCTTCTTTGTTAGGAACGTTTGACATATTTCCTGTGAGGTCCACTTCACTTAGCTGATAATCATTATGTCAATAACTGGCTAAAACAATTTCTGTAATATATTTCAAAAATTATCATTTAAGAAAATATCGGTTCACACTGCTATCGCTACTTCCGTTAAAACTTGACAAAGAAACCTCTCAGCCTTGTTTAACAAAACATGGATTAAAGAGAGATTAATGTATATATAGATTAATATATATATTAAGCGTTTCACCCCAAGCAAGGCGGGAAGCTACTAGGACGCAAGGGGTTACAGAAAATTTGGAGCAAGATCAGATAGGAGTGATAGAAGAAAGGATGAGGAGAAGGGTAGTGGATAGATCAAGGCAACTAGAGATGTCGATTGACATTACATTTGAATAGCTGGAGATTATAGCTCTCAGGGGAACTGGAATAGGGAAGGGAGTTCCACAGGCGAGAGGTGCGAGACATGAAGCTATTAGGAGTTTCGACAGTGAAAGGGTGAGAACAGGATGCCAGCCTCGTAGGGCGCTGGAACTCATGACGTCTGGGAACCAGCGAATGCAGCTCCTCGGAGCAATTACCATGAAAGTATTTGTAAAAAAGACAGAGAGAGGCGACGGCGCGTCTGTGAGAAAGTGACTGTAGACGAGATGTCAGAACAGGGTCAATTATATTGTATATCCGCCTCTGGAGCCTATCAAGAACCCAGAGGCAAGCAGAAGGAGCCCCAGACCATATATGGCAGCAATACTCCATGCAAGGGCGAATTGTTGATTTGTAGATCTGGAGGATCGATTCCGGGGAAAAAAAAATTCCTGGCGCGGCACAGGGAGCCAACTTTCCTTGCGGTGGACGAATCAATTGACTCAATGTATTTGTTCCATCTCAGGTCAGCCGTCAACGTGAGACCGAGCAGCCGCAGTGTGTCTTATCACTTGATAAGACACACCGGAGGTGTTGAAACAAAATGGCTATTTTTTGGTGATTTTATAACATATTTGTGTTATAATTTTTAAATAAATAATTATATTTATATATATATATATATATATATATATATATAAAGAATTGGACAAAGTTTGCCAATTTATTAAAGACATTTTTATGTTTAACATTCTTTTTATAGATAAAAGTATTTAAGTAAATGCTCTGTTTATAATAAACAGTATTAAGTAACATTTAACGGCCTGAAAGTCCGAGAAAATTTCATAGGAAATATTCGTCCTTTGACAGGATTCGAACCTGCATCCTATACGGAAGCGTTATTTACCGACTCGGCCACAAAGGAGCGTTCAGCAGACAAGGTCGAATTTACTGCTTATAAACTTCAATCTTCCATGAATCTCGTGCATTTATAACTGCTCATAACTATGAAAATTTCTCGGACATTCAGGCCGGTAAATGTTACTTAATACTGTTTATTATAAACAGAGCATTTACTTAAATACTTGTATCTATAAAAAGTTAAACATAAAATGTATTTTTAAAATATATATATATATATATATATATATATATATATATATATATATATATATATATATATATATATATATATATATATATATATATATATATATATATATATATATCTACAAGGTTGGTGGGATGTAACGCCCTATTTAAAGTTGCTAATAGCCTTATTGATTATTGGGCGATTTTTATAAAAGATGTTTTATTCTAAACAATATTATGGTAGAGGTATAGTCCAGTGTTAGTATAGTCCAGTGTTAAAATTCTTCCTTTAGTATATTTTATTTCAATCTGGATGTTGAAGGATGACCGCGATTGTGGGTATCTACCACAGATTCTGTACTCATCAGCTTGGAAAGACACTTTCTGATGGTTTCGTCATCGACTGAAGCACGAGTTCCATGAACAACGCGTCACCATCTTCGCACTTGTGCCACGATCTGCCACACTTAGTAACGGGATGCTAGATGAGTATGCTCA
>CAHIKZ030005375.1:2002500-2025000 GCA_903632075.3 Acanthosepion pharaonis
TCACTATACGATAAAGAAATGGATCATACGAATTTCGCAGATGAAGCATCGAACAGATTCAAAACGCTCAAGTGGGATCCATTTATCGAGTTTCTTCACCTTGCCAATTTTCTTGAGGTGATCCCATATTGTTGAAAAGCTGATCCGAATTATCTCGGCCATTTCTCTGACATTTTGACATCGGCTTTGTTCGACTAGTGATTTCAGATGTTGATTTTCAATTGCAAATGGACGTCTTCTGCCACGTTGATCTCCAAGACACATATTCCCACTGCAGATTTTCAGAAACCAGGCACCATACTGTTCGATCACCAGGGAATCCTTCACCCCATGCTCCGCTGATGTTGGCAGCAGTTTGAAAAGAATGATTACCAAGATTGAACTTTTGAAAAAAGTTAAACACATCTCTTCTTCTGACATGATCAAGATGAGGGATATCTAACATTTTAAGTTAAGTTCTGGAAGAGATTAATAACAAATTAACAAAAAAGTTATTTTACACATTACGAATCAGTAATATATTTTTATAAAAATATATCAGAAATAAAGTTTTATTCTGAAATTGGACGTTATTTTTCTGACAGACTAATATATTGATTACTATAAATTATGAAATGAACTTGAAGTAAGATATATTAATAAGATTAAAAAAAAAACAGCGGATCGATGAAGTTTTAGTTCTTCCGAATTATCTTTTCATTATGACAACACCCGAAGGCTAAAACTTTTTCTAAGATCTAATTGAACCTAAACTATATATATATATATATATATATATATATATATATATATATATATATTAAATTACGAAGAACTTGGTAAACCGAATGGGTAATTCCAAGGAGGATGAAATCCTGAGAGCTCAATGTGAATACAGAGCTAATATTTAATGAAAAACAGACCACTTTTAAGGTACCATTACGATAATTTATTTCACCAGAATCCTTTTAAAGGACTCCGGATCATCAGGTAACAATTCCAATTGGTGAAATAAATTATCGTAATGGTACCTTTAAAGTGGTCTGTTTTTAATTTATTATATATATATATATATATATATATATATATATATATATATATATATATATATATATATATATATGTGGGGGGTGTTTGTGTGTTACACCAATTTATTGTTGAACTAGATAGATGCAACAGTATTTTCTATTCTAATAGTTTATTTTCTCGTCTATAACACTCCATTCAGAATCCTTGCTTCCCTGGCACTTACATACTTCAGAAATTTAAATGCAACGTCAATCGCCATTTTCCGTTTTGTCTTTCTGAAGGCTGTTCTTTTATTATTCTTTCTTCACACATTTATTTACTCTCTATCTGGCTCCTTGCATCTTAGTGGCATTATCGCCTTGTTTGGGAAGAAATTATATATATATATATATAATTTCTTATATATATATATATATATATATATAATTTCTTATATATATACATATATGTAATTTCTTCTTTCTTCCTGATGACTGTCACATGTATCAAGCTATCTTTCAGATCATATGTTATATTTATAAAGGAAGATAGACCATTTAACAAAATATATATATATATATATATATATATATATATATATATATATATATGTGTGTGTGTGTGTGTGTGTGTTTGCGTGTGTTAAACTCACAAAAAACATACGGAGACAACGTACTCAATGCCAAAATGACAACATTATATATTCTAGAATAATGCCCGGCAAGCATATGCCTGTCCCTACTGCCATTTTCATACGCAGCCATCTGATGGATGGTATAATCTTTCAGAGATATGGGTATCTTTTCCTGTTTTGCTGACCCAATATATTACAATAACTGTTGCTGTCGGATACCCATAATGCCATCGCCAGCTAAAATCAACGGGGGAGAAAATCGCTGCGTGAGCTCATCGGTGAGAGTCTCTGACTGATGTCAAATCGGCCGGGTTTCGATTCCAGCTTGTAGCAATCGCATGTCTAGCAACACTTTTGAGCTGTGATACAGCGAAACAATCTGCCCGTGGATGAATATATACGTCCCCCCCTCTCGTAGGTTGAGCACTTTGTAAAAAAGGGAATTTGTCGGATGCCGCTAATTAATGCTAGAAGCTCTTCACGATGAATTAAATACTCTAGAATGCTTATATCGCGTCAAAAATCCCTTTCTCCGCCACGCGAGCTCATGGCCTGAGATGAGAGCCTCCAACTGATGCTAAATCGGTCTCGACGCAATCGCATGCCTAGCGATACTGTGGATGACTACATATATATATATATATATTTAAAAGAGATTTTTATGTTTATACATTCTTTCTTATCGATACAAATATTTAAGTAGATGCTTTGTTTATAATAAACAGGATTAACAACATTTACCGGCCTGAATATCCCAGAAATTTTCATAGAAAATATTCGTCCTCCGACAGGAATCGAACCTGTATCCTATACGGAATCGTCATAGAGCCTGGTGTGTCTTAACCGATTGGGCCACAGAAGAGCGTTCGATTAGCGAGGTCGATTTTACTGTTTTTAAACACAATTTTCAATGATTTTCTCTCATTCACTCATATCTGCTCAATGCGTATCCAAATGTAAACAAATGACGTCATACATCATGAAATGGACAAAGTCTGACAATTATATTTTAAGACATTTTTTATTATATATATATATATATATATATATATATATATATATATATATATATATATAGAGAGAGAGAGAGAGAGAGAGAGAGAGATAGATAGATAGATAGATATTATGGGTGACTCAGAAAGTACTGCCACATATATTATTATGTTGGTAAACAAAGTTAGTACAGATGATTGTAGTGGCATGATACCAAAAGTTAGAAATTGAACCTTCCAGGCAATAACACATTTTTGAGGAATTGCCTATAGTAGTTGAGATGTAATCTGACAAAACTGCGCTTGGTATGAAAATATTTACAATGTCGTGGTGTGGCATTTAGTTTGGGAAATAATTACGTCCACTTACATCTGCATTGAAGCTTTCTGAAGTTTAATGGAGACAAAATAGCAGATATACAGTAGTGTCCAAAATTAAGGAACAAAAGTTAAAACTTCGACATCTGAAAAAATATAAGTCCAGTCTTTCTGAAATTTTCATTAAATGTAGACAGATAGCAGTTCAGTTGTGCTTTAAACCTGTAAGTTAGTTGGTATGATACAGAGAAAGCGCCATGATTCATTTACTTTTTTTACTGAAATATCAGCGTCCAAAATGTTTTTAATAAAGAAGTAACTGACCAACAAAATGCAAAAAATATTATTAATATTTACTGCTAAGACTCTTGTTTTGAATCACTGCTGCACATCGGCATCCACAGAATTTCTCTAAATCTTGACGTTACTCAATTGTAATTGTAGCCCATTCCTCCTGTAATTTTCCCCAGAGATCTTCGGCATTTGATAGATTCCTAGCTATGTCATTTTGCCCTAAACTCATCGATATGTTTTCTATGGAGTCATGTCAGGACTTTGAGTTGGTTAATGCATAACGTTTATTACTTTATCGTTCAGATAAGCAATAACCTGTTTTCCTTACGGCAAGGAGCATTATTCTGCATGAACACAGGATTTTCAAACTCTTTTGTAATACCGGTAGAACATGTTCTTCTAACAAATTCTTGTACACAGCAGCATTAACTCTATTATGTAAGCGTACAAGAGGTGACGTGGGCAGACTTGAAAATATGCCGAAAAACATCACGCTGCCCGCATCAAACTTGACTGTCTTCTTGATGCACTTTGAACTCAAAGTTTCGCCAATTCGTCTTTTTACATACTGTTTTCAAATCAGAACCAAATGCATTAAATCTGCTTCCATCACTGAAAAAAAAAAACACGCTGGACCACGGTTCTTCTAACCACAATGTGCTTGTTTGCAAATTCCACACTTGTTTCTGTGTTCTTTTTTGCTTATAGGCAGCTTCTTCTGTGCACGCCTATCATAAAACCCTATTTCTTGACACATTAATGTCATCTGAAATTTCTCATGAAATGCGTGCCGCAGTTCGAAAACGATCCTTCATTGCTAGACGTTGAACGACCAGAGTTTTCGTACAGTTTCAGAATTCGACTCACAACGCTTCACCTTTTCATCAAACTGGTCAGTTTGATTTTCCGTTCGCTGTTTCACAACATCAGCTCTTATAGACTTGCCAACTTTCCGTCGGTTCGCCATGTTGGAAAATAACCTAATGATAATAAACAAGCTTTATCTTAACCTCGATTAAATTCTGATTATGTGTGTTATTCTCACATATTTCCCGCTTTGTTCCTTAATTTTGGACACTTGATATTTGAGTAAAGAATAAAATAAATCATAGTTCTCTCTCTCTTTCTCTCTCTGTCTCTATCTTTCCAAATAACTTAGAGGTTTAAAGAAGAACAACTCACCAGACATTATTCTAGATTTAGTAAAAGTTTCAGAAAAATTGGACTTATATTTTTTGAAGTTTTGATTTTTGTTTCTAAATTGTGGACGCTAGTGTTGTGTGGGGAAAAATGTAGCGAATCGGACGGTGGAGATTTCCTCTATGTCTACATATTGTGTTTGTTGTTCCAAGTGTGCAGACAATGGTGGTGACTATGTGTGAAATAGGGTTTTGTAAAAAAACATCTTGGTCTATTTACGTGTGGCATTGTCCTCTTTCTATCTGCTGTAGTTTCCATGAAAATAAATAAGTGCTATATCACCAATAGATAGATTTCGTGAAATACTATATCAGTCTTCAATGTTCAATGACGGTTATATATATATATATATATATATATATATATATATATATAATATTAGTGCTCTCTCTCTCTCTCTCTATCTATATATATATATATATATATATATATATATATATATATATATATATATATATATATATAGATAATATTAGTGGTCTCTCTCTCTCTTTTCTCTCTCTCTCTCTCTCTCTCTCTCTATGAATATATATATATATATATATATATATATATATATATATATATAATATTTTCAAGAGGATAGAAGCCAGGTAGAGCTCGATGTCCAGGACAGAGCAAAAAATATAATATAATATAAAAGGGTCAAACACTAATATTCCATGGTTATAATTTATTACATCAGATTCGTAATCACATCAGTCTGAATTGGATCGTATTGTTTTATTATTTTTATATATATATATATATATATATATATATATATATATATATATATATATATATATGTGTGTGTGTGTGTGTGTTATGCGTGTGCGTGTGCGTGTAAATTATTTTTCAGATACAAAGTGTATGCATAAAGGATAAAATGAATAAAGAGACAAGTGGAGAAATATTTTAGCCAACGCGTTTCGTCTTCTGAGGAACTTTATCAAGGCAAATGTGGGATTTATTTTGTTGTGCTTATTTATTTATATACAAGACCAAGGGTGATATTGATTTATCAAGATTTTTAAATTTGATGTCGTCCATGAATATTCATCAAACTTTGAACCATGTGTCCTCCATATGTTTTGTCTAACTGTTCAACCACCAGAGTAATATTCTTGTATAAGAAAACGCGCAAAAATTAAATCCAACATTTGCCTTGATAAAATACCTCAGAGGACAAATGCGTCACCGAACAATATTTTCCATTGTCTTTTATTATTCATATATATATATATATATATATATATATATATAAATATGAATATTAAAAAGTTGTCTTTTTATTATTCATATATATATATATATATATATATATATATATATATATATATATATGAATATATAATATATATATATATATATATATATATATATATATATATATATATGAATATTAAAAAAAGAATAATATATATATATATATATAAAAAAGACAATGGAATATATATATATATATATATATATATATATATATATATATATATATATGAAGGTGAATAAGAACACAGTGGAATTGTAAATATATGTATTTGAAAATTTGTGTGTGTGTGAAAATATAGAAAATAGGAAAGAACTCGTTAGGTAAATAATCCAAACTTCTTTAGTATTTTAGTTATTATTTTAAAAAAATAGTGCTCGATGAAACATGAGACCTCTTATGTAGCGTGCTGGAATCATATTTATAATAAATAATATATATATATATATATATATATATATATAGATAATAATACATATATATATATATATATATATATATATATATATATATATATATATGAGATAATGATACATTTTATATATCTAGAACAGTACTTTGGAAATTGTATGTCAAAGTCGAAAGAGTTTACTTGTGACGTGTTTCCTTCTTCAGGACTTCATCGGAATAATTTTTTTATATTGGTACGACTACACATGCGCACGAACGAGAGACGCTGAGAATTTCAGAATTTTTAGAATTCTTTCCATTACTTTTGTTATTAGGTATTCTACACTGTAGGAGACACGGTGTAGTAATGAATGCCGGTTCGGATTGAGCCGAGGTCGTGTCGGATCCATTACATTCACCTATGTGCTAATACCTGGGAAAGGTATGTATCCACTTCTTCTCTCCTCAGCTATTGGTAAATAGCCTAACAGACCGATAAAGGAGAAATAGCTCTGAATTCAAAAACACGCCTAAAGTGAGTTAGGCTTTGTCAATCTATCTTGCCCAAGAAACAGTTTGGGCACCATATATCGCGATCGATATTTGAAGCTCTGCCAGAAATGGTGTAAAAGCCAGATGCCATTTCGATCAAGTCACTATGTAGACATTTACGTCGTATATATATATATATATATATATATATATATATATATATATATATATATATATATATATACGACGTCTCATGTGACTCTTGAAAGCCTAATTTAATGGGAGTTGCGAGTTATAGATTTAGCGTAGGTTCTGCTGGCCCCAAGCGCGTTTGAGCAAACCCATTTAATGTATTCAAATTAGATTCAAAACGAGGTCTTCAAATATCGCGTAATACGCAGGTATATACAGCATATATATATATATATATATATATATATATATATATATATATATGAAGTGCATGTTTTATTAAAATCCCCAGACCAGGTACTACGGTTAAGCTTTTAATTTAATTTTTCTTGGGTTCGAACAAGTGTTTTCTTTTTGGGGTACAGTGTATGTAGAAACTGTTCAAATGTTCCATATTTCCGTGCGCTTTCGGATATACTTTTAACCATTATCAAGGATGATTTTATTTATTCAGTTTAATTGAGTGTCTGCGTTGTGTGTATGTTTTTAGTCTTATAGAGATGTTTTATTTTCAGAACACAGAACATTGTGGCCGTGTTCGTAATTAATATTATTAAGTGTTGGCTTTTTCTTTTAAAATATTATGAAGTGTTGGCTTCTTTTAAAGTGGAGACGACTCAGGTCAACACCGAGTGGCTCTTTCATGGTTGAACGCAATCTTCTGCCATTTGTGTTGTGTCTCTGCTCGACTATTTATATATGCTGGTGCATTATGGGTAGCAGGGTCTCTTGTATTATCTTAACTATTAATGTGTAGGCTTTGACGGTTATGTTTCAAATTATTCTAGAGGTCATTGAGTAAGAAGAATTGCGGTTATTTGTAGTTATTTTATAATCTTATTTGTTAACATTTTACTCATTATTTATTATTATTAACTTAATTATTTGTTTACCATTATCATTATTATTACATTTATTTGTGCTTATGTGTTCATTCTCAATTTCTTTATTTTTACTGTATTCATTTATTAAATTTTTTATGCATTTTATTTTTTCGATGGTTATTTATTGTTTAATTTAAAGTATTTGCTTTGTCGAAAGTATGTTACATTATAAGCGTAGTATATAGTGCATATATTTTCTTTTATCATGGTGATATTTTAATAGGTATTAGTTCATAGTTTTCGATTTTTAAGTAACGTAGTAAAAATTTGATTTCGTTTCACCATTTTGTAATAAATTCCAGTCGTTTATTTTATCAGAGAACTTTCCTTTGATTTTATAGGGACTTTGATTTTATAGGGCCTATTGCTTGGCTCACCTTTAAATTTATCTTCGCCGTTGGGTTTAGTTTTTGATTGATCGTTGTAGACTGATGCTGTTTTCCATAATTTTTTATGATATTTTTGTTGTAATTTGGTTTATTTTTTGAAAAAGCATTTTGCTCTGTGAGTATTTGCTGTGTGTAGCTTCAGAGTCCTTCAGTTATTCCTATCTATACTTTTTTCCGTTGTCTGCTGCTTTTAGAGTGTCTTGTTTGATGATATTTCTTTAAAAGCAACTGCCATTTAAGGGACAATCATTCTTTGTTCTGCAGTTACAGGCGAGATTGATTTGTTCGGGTCCCTTATTGATTACTATTTTGTTGTGCTTTTATATTATTTTTTGTCAAGCTCTCGGTACAACTGCAGCCGACTTTTAATGTGTTTCTGTTGAATATAATGTAAATAGTGCTTGATAGAGGGAAGTGTTTGTCTATGAGTTTCATGCATATTCACCTACGTTGTTTTTTTTTTTTATTGTAGGGTGGGTTAAACCGCGCTGTATAAGATATCCCCCAATGTTCAAATAATCCGCCTGATATTCTACAGAAATACTTTAAGAATCAGTTCGTGTTGCACCAAGAATATGACCTAGATAAATGTCTGTAGTTCTCCCAGTTCCACGTTTTGTCCTCATAAGATCTTTTTGAGATCCTGACAATTGAAAATATACTTTTGTTGAATGTCTTTTTATCGTTCTCTATTCCGACCATTTTGGATTTATCCATCGGTGGATTTTGAAAGTAGTCTCACATTATTAGCCACTTCGTCTTTTGTAGATGTATGGAATGAATCTTTTTGGAAATCCTAAGATATATTGGCTGATATATGGCAATATCTATCCGAACTGAGAATGAAAGTCGTGTCAATCCATTCAGATTTAACCAGTAGGAACCGATTAACATAAAATGTCCCGATCATAGGAATCTCAAATTGATAGTTACGTTTCTAGTTTGAAGTTTGAACAGGTGAGTATATGTGTGAAATATAAGTTTAAATATACATTTACATTCTCATCTCTCTCTCTTTTTTTCTCTCTCTCTCCCTATATATATATATATATATATATATATATATATATAGAGAGAGAGAGAGAGAGAGGGGGAGAGAGAAAGACGGGAGTTAGAGCGAGATAGTACATACAAAGGTGTTAAAATATTAATATGCGTGCGTAAATATAGTTATCTATCTATCTATCTATCTATCTATCTATCTATCTATCCCCACATACACTTTATATATCACACACGAAAACGCTTACACACACACGCGCCACACACACACACACACACACACACACACACACACACACACACACACACACACACATATATATATATATATATATATATATATATATTACTGTGTATGTGTGTGTGTGTAATCGAATGGACAAGGAATGTCTTTTGAGCCTTTTAGTGAGTTATCTTCTGGTATCGAAAAGTGGTTTAATATCAGATGGAATTTGTAAAGAGAATTGCCCAAATTATGTGCTATATTCCAAGTACTTTTGTCCATCTTTTTCTAAACGAAAAGAAGTAGAAATTCTCGAAAAAGCTATTATTTTACTGTAAAGTCGAGAAATAGCTATTAAGTTTCTTTATTGTAAGCAGACGCACTACAATTGCATAAAAGATAAAAAAGTAATGAAAAGTAGAGTCCATATATATATATATATATATATATATATATATATATATTCTCTGTAGACAGTAATAACAGCCTAAGTTTCATCTTCAGCTACACATAAATTGAAATTTTCAAATTTGTGTCTGTTATGACACTACTCTGCAAAAATCTTTTTTTTTATTCAGAAGAACAAAGTTTTGCACCAATTCTGCTGCGTTTTAGGGGACTGTATTTCCGTTGATAATTCAAAAAAATGTCATATGTTCATTTATATCTTGACCTATCATTTCCTCGAAGAAGATGAAATATTAAAACATTTAAATTTATATATTTAAATATTAAAAAAAACGATGACAAAACTTGAAGGTCATTTACATTAATTAATAACATCACATTATCAATGAAATTTGTTTCAATCTGGGTGTTTTTCTTTTCAAAAATATCTTTTAACTGTAACATCGCTTTTTCCGCACAACAGTAAATTCTATTTTATAGTCATAGACCTTGAACCCCCGTTCACTTCATAGTTTAAAGTTTAAACTGTTAAAAAACGAAAAAAAAAAAACATCGAAAAAACAAAAAAAACGCAGTAGTAGCTATCACGGATTTCGATCTGTTTTCCTTACAAATGACCGAAGATGGTGCAAAGTACTATATATTATACTATTTCGTCAATTTCTAAAAGGAAACGATTCTTTTATCATAATAGGAAGTCATCTTGGGGCACTTCGGCGTGGGGTAATGATTATCAAGGTTGTCTCGCTAGAGCAATTACGACTGAGTAGTAAGTTCGATCCCCCACTGGGTGCTCTACATTTTGGGACACATCTAAACGTCGCTTAGAAAATATTTTCTCTGGGCACCCCATACTTTCGGCCAGGTTGTCTCACACAGTGTGTGATGGGTAATTTCCTACACTTTATATTTTTAATTTCGCACATGTGAATTATTCCTTTTTGACTTTATGGACTGCATAATTCAGTAGGGTCAGTTGGGCACCATCTGTGAGAAAAAGAGCATCATGACGCAATTCCATCCGCCAGAAATTTGGAAACGGCATGCTGTACTGCTTGGCATTCGCACCAGAATCTCCAATACGAATATTTCAGTGTGTTTTGGTGTGAATTTGAGGACAGTGCAGGGGATTAGGGAAGTTAGATGAGTCTAATGGTTATTAGGAAGTTACGACAGCTCGGAAAACTCGCTCTGGTCTTTGTGATAGGAAATGAACTCCCGAATTTGTTGGTAACGGCCTCAGACGGCGGCCTACATCAAGTGCTTTGAAGAGATAGTGCTGCCCTGGGTCAAGACACTGGCTGTTGGAAGACCCTATGTCTGACATCATGAGTCTGCACTATGCCATACAAGCAGGAGTATCCAGTCATAGCTGTCAGACAATTTCAGCCCTCACATCTGGCCACCTGAACGCCCAGATTTCAACCCCTTTCATTATTATGTATGGTGCGCAGTTGAGCGAAGAACCAACAAAACTCCGTGTAACACCATAGATGGACTGAAAGTAAGGATTATGGCAGCATACATCAACTTAAACAAGGAGACTGTTCAAAAGAGTTGCGGGGTATTCCGAAGTCGTCTGGAAGCCGTGATTGAAGCCAATGGCGATTTTATTGAACAAATGTACTCTTTAGTATCTCTTCTGACATCAAGGGAAGCGACTATATTGTATCAATGTGTTTGTGCAATTTTTTGTATATATATATATCTATTAAAATGTTACTTTAAATTTTGCGCAACTTAAACGACAATTTATCTATCTCACACTCTACTTTCGGCTTTGTGCCATATCTAAGATACCTTTATAAAATCACCACAGAAAGTAATCTGAACCCTCTAAACAGAATGGCTGATGCTAACCTCCAGGAAAGCATCTCATTGTATCTTCTTGGTCACACGTTCTCTTCTGAAATCAAGGGAAGCGAATATATTGTATCAATTGCTATGTCTGCTAAAAAGAAGGTTTATTGTGTCGTGTCAGACATTTTTCTCATCAGAATCCATCTTGCACATTTATAAATCTACCATTCGTCCCTGAATTTATTATTTAGATAAAAATATAGTGACAAAGACAGAGAGAGAATGTGTGTTTGTGTGTGTGCGTGTGTGTGTGTGTGTGAGAGAGAGAGAGAGAGAAAGAAAGAAAGAAAGAAAAAAGAAAGAGTGTAACATAAATACTGAGTGTAGGAGGAAGCACGTAACATTTCATAGAATCCTACCAGGCGAAATAACTACTTAATCTAAACTCAATTCTTTATGACTTCCTGAAACGTCTATCACTTACATATTGGCCCATAAAAAGTACTGTTCACAAGGAATAGTAACGAAAGTCCTTACTACTTTCGATTTTATGAGCGTTGTTCAATTTTTAGGTACATTTTAGCATCTCATAAGTAAACAAATTGTCAGACAGATACACCTACATAGACAAGCACGCATATTATTAGGTAATAGCCATTATTATATAATATCTATTATCTGTTTGCATATATATATTCAGTGCTGTTCGATAAAATTGACTGACCTTATCCTTTGAATTTAGCTCAACTTTCGTTTCATCGGAGAAGAGAACATTCTTCCAGTCTTCTACGGTGACATTTTTGTAATAGTGAGCCCATTCAAGTCTCTTGGCTTTGGTGGATTTGCTTATTAGCGGCTTAAACCTTCGTGTGCAAGATTTGTAGCCTTGTTCTAACAAGATTTGTAACCTTGTTCTGACGGATTGTTGAAGAGGCAAGACTAACACCTTGCTCTTCGCTTAGAGTGGCTGCAATTTCTTGGCTAGTTATAGTCCTGTTCTTCGCAACTTTTCTCTTGATTACCCTGCCAGTTCTATCATCGATCTTTTTCTTTCGTCCCTTTGTTTCCTTCCTTGGAGAAGGAGTGACACCATTATGTGCCCTAAGCACTCGAGAGACAGTTGATTGCGAGGTTATAGCAATTTTTGTAATTTCTCTCGTAGACTTGCCTGCTTTTGAGAGGGCAATAATAGATGCCTTAAGTGGTTCTGATGCGTGTTTGTACCCTTTCATCTGGTTAGTGACTTGAGTGGCTATTTCAAGCTGTTTTTATACTGTATGAGGCTTTCTGGAATATTCTGGAATACTCTAGATTTAATTTAAGATGTTCTAGAATTCTCTAGCATATTGTTCTGAGTGTATTGTAAAATAGTTTTCAATATTTTGTCAAAAGCTCTTAAAATTTACCAGTTTCATCATTAGAATGCGATATCTGAGTCACTTTTCTTGCACAGAGTTTTTTTTCCTGAATTTCATTTATATCCAAATTTATAATTATCAATAGAATGCCTTAGGGTGAATAAACTTTTTCCTAGGTGAACGGGAAGGGGTCTTTATATTAGTAAGATTAAAAATTATTTTAACTCCAAAAACAATAGACAAAAAATAATCAAGTGATTCACTTTTTATCGAACAGCACTATATATATATATATATATATATATATATATATATATATATATATATACAAGTATATAATTGGTATATACGGAATGAATTCCAACAACCAACAATTACTATTCTTAAAAGAGTGCTCAATACAAAGTAGAGCAGATATAATTATTTTTTATAAAAAAATTATAACATAAGTATATGTTATTTTATTTATAATATTTTATATATATATATATATATATATATATATATATATATATATATATATTGGATACATTACAAACACCTGGTAAAATCTTGCATCAGACGGAGGAGTAGAAAAAGCCGATTGCTGCTGAAATGAGGCACAAATACCCACTTTCGTGTAAATGAATGTGGCCACATCTGCTTCTCGCGGGCAGGCCTCTTTGGCCACAAACGTGGATACAGAAACAACTCTATCTACCAATATATATATCTATCTTTACCTCTAGAAGAACCAGATTAAGTCGAAAATGAAGTACCGTTGTCATATTTGGGAGGGAGCTGTCCAGTCTTCAATTTCCAGTTTCGATAGCTCCAAATTCTTGTGGGTGATAAATTATTTTCCACCCTCCAAATGTTCTCTCACAGGCGAGATATGGCGAGCCCCTTATCACTTTATCCCCACTGCAATGTAAAGTGCTCGGACGAACTTCATTCATCTATTTCTGACCTTTACAGCCAGGACCGCTCCAACACTTATATTTTAGCAAACCACCCACATTCCCTTCTTTATTCGATTGGCGAGAAGTTCCACTCGAACAGCACCTTCCTGCAAACCACTGCTCTGGGAAACCAACACCTAAGGCATTTAAGTCCTGGGTTAACCGTTACGTTCCCCTCCTATGTGTACAAAGTGCCTCTTAACGTAACCCTCTACATTGCGTGGTCCCGTGCTTTGTACAGGGTAAATCTTACTGAGAAGCCAAATATTAATCAGCGTTTTCCCTCCAGCATCATAAATTTAAACATCGAAATAATCAGATTGATGTCAGATGACTTGACCGTAGTGGATGGGAAATGGCTTACAAGCAATTACAGCTCTTATGGACATGATGAATAACATATAAATAATATGTCCGTTTGTGTCTTTCCTTAGTCGATTTCTATCATATAAAATGAAAACAACCTGTATATATGTATATATATAAAATTGTGTTGGCATTACACATCGAGTCGTGATACACACGTAGGATATTATGTATATTCATTAACTGATGTCAAATCGGCATTTGTGAGCTGTGATGCAGCGAAACAGGCCTGTATGTGGATGCTTTATTTATGGGTTAACCTGCTCAATATCATATCGTAGGAATATGAATATAAATATAAAAGTGAACATTGAAGTCAACACTCAGAGGCGAAAGTCTGTTTTCATGCTAGACGCAATCGTCAGGCCTGACGATTGCGTCTAACATGAAAACTACTATATATATATATATATATATATATATATATATATATATATATAATTGTATTGTTATATTAAGGAGAAGAGTCCTTATATATCTAGGATTGAAGGGACATGGACCTAAACAACGTGGACAGAGAAATCAACACTGCATATAGAATGTCAATTTTATATATATATATATATATATATATATATATATATATATATGTGTGTGTGTGTGTGTGTGCGTGTGTGTGTGTGTGTGTATGTATGTCTGTGCGTGTGTGTATGTGTATCTAGAGTTATGGGGATGTTTTATTTTATAAACACGCTTAGCACATTGTGGCCGTATTCGTAGTTAATGTTATTGAGTACAGCTTTTTACTTATTTTTATTATTAGGGCTTTGTTGTAGCAAAGAAAAGAAGAAAAAAAACCTGTAAACTCATAGTAGCAATAAACGCCTGCAATAGGTTACATCTGTTTCTTTTCCGCAACACTTGTAACCAAATCACAGGTCAAACAATAGTTCGATGAAACAGTCCAACAGGTAACGTAGAAACGACAAAATGGGGTCACAAATCCAACCTTCACTTCTCACCAGCAAAACCACGTGTTCGTCTATCAACATCATGAAAAAATCCTCGCTTCCTAAGCGAAAAACAACGGCTTTTATTCACCGAGCCCTTTTTCTGATTAGTCACGCCATTCATAGAAAGAAAGAACATTAGCATAGATTCTGATACTTATAAGTAGTAGATTTTTGCTAACTACTTTCGCTAACATTTTTTCGGCAGATCGCACACAAAACACGAACTCTTTTTCGAGGTAGGTGATTATCTCTTTCATTATAGGCTTCCATTATTTTTAATATTTTTACATATAGATGAGGTTATGATGCCTTTATTTTCTATTAGTATGTTTTGGGCGGAGTCTGGCAGGTTCGTGTGTGTGTTTAAATGAGTTCTAATGAAGTTGTGGTCGAATACGTGCAACGTAAGTCTTCTGGATAGGCATATACTAGTGTGAGCGATGTAATTATTAATGAGTTTCGTTTGATCAGGGACACAGTTCCTTAACGGGCTTTTGACCTTGTAAATAATGTTGGATTTTTAGTTTTGATTTTGTAGGTCTGTTATTTTTTAAGTTATGGTTACATGTTTTAATTTTTTTTTTGTAATCGAAAATTAATTTATTTTTTTTGTTCGGTTCAACTGGGGTAGTGTATTTCTTGGTTATATTTGACGTGCATTTGGCTCTTGTAGATGTTTATGTTATTTTTTTTGTCTGCCTTTTATCATTTACTTTGGAAAGAAATAGTCTAATCTGGGGGTCGATGAGGTAGTTAGGAAAACCATTGTTAACAAGTGGTGATAAACAACCTGTATATATGTATATAGAATTGCGTTTGCATTACTCATCGAGTCGTGATACAGACGTAGGATATTATGTATATTCATTAACTGATGTCAAATCGGCATTTGTAAGTAGTGATGCAGCGAAACAGGCCTGCATGTCGGTGATATATATATATGGGATAACCTGCTCAATATCAGAGCAGGTTATCCCATAAATATGTCAAATGTTTAAATATAAAAATTGTGTTGTTACTGTATTCTACGAGAACGTTTAAGAATGGATCATCAGTCACATTAATACATGCCTATAAATGTATATTTATTAAATTGATATATATCAATTCATATGTTAGTTTTAGTGGATATTCATATGTGAACATATGATCTATTTATTTATTAAACAATGTAAAAAACTTGTTTCTCTTTGTATCGCCGGAACAAGTAAAATAACATATACAATTTTTAGCACGATTTTTTTTATGACACACATTAAATTGGAAAATAAGATTATGATAATTATTTAATGCTTTAATGTTGGGGTTAGACATTTTTTTATTTTTTTTAAATTAAAATACGCCGACTAAAATATAAAAAGAAAATGCAGAAAAGTTTTTCCTAGGATTTACAGTAAATAGTATTTAGACCATAAGGGTTTAATGCTATTAATAGTTGTTAATTTCTTTAAGGAAAAATAGATGTGGGGATCAATTCTTGTGTGCTCGCTGTAGGAAAATTTGTATCACTGTCATTTTGTATCTAAGTGGGCATTCACTCTTAAAATTAAAGTGGCAAGAGTTTCTGCTAGGGTTTTTTTTAACATGTGTTCTTACTGTATACGAATAGGGGTTTATTTTTTTGCTTAGATCGTAGATAAAGTTAAGGACACAGTTTTTCAAATGTGATTTTGAGATTATCTAGTTCTTGTGTTTTTCGCTAAAATAAAAATATCGTCTACGTAGCGGACATATATTTTGAGTTTGGTGACCTGTTTTAAATAAGATGTTTGCTACATGCGCCATTTAGTTATCGGAGGAGCACAGGTCGCGCGGATTTCCCATATTATCGCTATTAGGTTGGGTGTAAATATTAGCCTTTATGGTCGTCGAAGGGGACTTTATTTGTTTATACATGTAATAATTTTTTGAGGATATTTGCTTTGATGGAAGGAAGTGCAATAGAATTATTTGTATACACGGAGTTAAGGATAATGTCAAAGGTTTGATCATCAGTCACACTTATACATGCCTATCGAGACGACAAACATTACACCTATCCGCCCATAGATCAATCAGAACTCTTTTAAACACACACAAACATCTTGGACACCATCCGAAACATTCTGGTAGAAAATAAAAGCAAAATTCCCTTATTCACATGTAAATAGATTAAAAATAATGCAAGTCCTAATAATAATAATAATAAAAAAACAGCATTCAGTAACATTAATTACAAACATGGCCACAATGTGCTGACCGGGAATGGAAAATAAAGCATTCTTATAACTCTAGATACATACACACAACCCATACATTCAGTTAAAAAGTAACAATAAAATCATCCTAGGAAGTGCCTAAAAGTACAACTGAAAGCGCTCGAAAATGCATATATATATATATATATATATATATATATATATATATATATATATATATATATATATATATATATATATATATATATATATATATATATATATATATATATATATATATATATATATACAGA
This sequence comes from Acanthosepion pharaonis, assembly GCA_903632075.3. Taxonomy (NCBI): domain Eukaryota; kingdom Metazoa; phylum Mollusca; class Cephalopoda; order Sepiida; family Sepiidae; genus Acanthosepion; species Acanthosepion pharaonis. Next base: position 2,020,064 of record CAHIKZ030005375.1, read on the forward strand.
AAATATATATATATATATATATATAATTATTTATTCGAAAATTATAATATAAACATGTTATAAAAATCACTACAAAAATAGCCATTGTGTTTCAACACTTCTGGTGTCTTATCAAGTGATGGTGTTGAATGTAGAATGAAGGGTTTTAAAATCAATCAAACATCCCTCGCAGGGGGAATCGCTGTTACATAAGCTGGAATATCCAATCAAAATACAAGTATATGGGAATTCAAATAAATTGACAACGGACTTTAAAGTTATGATGATTACTTAATGCTTTAATGTTGGTGTTAGACTAGGTACCTCCATGAGATCGGTAAAAAAAGTGCATAGCATGATGAAAAAGACGTCAAACTTGACGAAAACAAAATTTTAAATGTCTAAATGTTTATGTTATTATGAAGAGAAAAGACCAAAGTTTTTTTTAAATTATTTAAAAAAAATTTTCCTTCTTTTTAGAACTTTCTTAATTTTGATGAAAAATGGATTTTTTTTACGACACACATTAAATTGGAAAATCTTGCAAAAATAAAAATAATTATCTGATGAAACATTTCAGAAACTATTCACAGATGATCGAAATTATTATAAATATGTTTTTTTTTATTAAAGTCATGGCAAAAATATATTTTTTATATTTATTAACCCCACCCCATAACTAATTTTATGAAAACGCCAGAAATTCGATCGCGTTAGGTTAGTGATTACAATAGTTAAAAGCACAAGGCTTTGAGGAAAGCAAATCATTTTTTTAATTGGACCCCCTACCTGAAAATCAGCTCTGAATTGTAACAGAAAAAACTCAATAAAACAAAGATATTATTTAATTTCAAATCCTGTTATTTGCTTTTAGTTGTTTTTATGAATATGGACAATATTTTCTGAAAGCAAAAATTTTTTCGATGAAAAATGAATTTTTAATACAATTATTTGTTATTTCTTTAATTATAATAGATTTTACATTTAAGTTGTTAAAATATTATAAAATTAGTTAAAAGCCGCATCAGGTTTCCTAAGTGTCCTTATGAGATAGATCTTTTTTAGCGCGTTGTAAATTGTATCGTTTTGACTAATCAGAAGATCCGCAGTAATTAAGAAATGTAATTTTGTGTTTATAATCGGGCTCTAATTATCAAGTACGGAAGACCAACCAGAATACAATTTAGTTGCGTTATTTGAGTTAAGCATTGTTCTCCGCTGTTAAGGCCTTTACTTTTGTGAAACACGTGTGGAGAAGTTAATTTGATTTTTCAATTTCAACTGAGAAGGGTACCTACAAGTATAAGTATCATCTTATGAAATTTATATGATCTTATCTTTGTATTAATCTCAGTTATGACATTTTCCCTTAAAATATCAAAAATATTGAAATATCAAAATTAATAATAAATTGAATGGAAATAAAAATAACACAGTAAAATGTAATAAATGTACATAAAATTATAGTATTTTATGTACACTTCTGATAAAATTTCATAAGAAAGGTACCTATAAATTAATTAGGTACTTTTCTGATGAAATTTAGTCTCACTCTTATCATTTAACGTTTTATTTTTTAATTTCTTTATATATATATTTTCCATAAAGCATCGTAAACGTAAAGGTGAGAGCAAAAAAAAAAAAAATTTGAGCGCTGACAGTTTTCCTTAAAAATAACGAGGAAAATAATTTGTTCACTTAAATCTAAATAACTTCACTTCTCTCCTTAGAATTATCCTCACGTAAGCTATCTAAACGTCATGAAAATGTCATTTACATAGCTGTCAAGTGACGCGAAAGGTTATGACCTGCTCTGTTTTATATTCAAATTACATCTTGATTCAAAATATCCTAAATAAACATTATAATTTCTGATTTTCTTAAAATAAGTTTTGAAAAAATGATAATTGATTTTTAAAACAATTTCAAAATGAGATTTTTACTTTTTTTATAAAATGGAAAAAAGGGTTGCCATGATTGATTATCTACCAATTTTGATGACTCAAAATTTCAGACGTGCTAGGAACGATTAGAAAATGTAAAAAAATACCCCCCAAATACTTTGATCTTTCCTCTTTATAATAACATGAACATTTAGACGATAAAATTTTGTTTTCGTCAAATTTGACGTCTTTTTCTTCATGCTATGCTCTTTTTTTAGCGATCTCTTGGGGTGACCTAGGTTAGACTAAAGTAGAATTCATTCTAAGTAATAATTATTAATCTATAAAATTTAAATTACCAATTTTAAATTTTAAATTTAATCTATATTAAGTTTAAAATTATAAAGTTATTTAAAGAAGAAAACGAGGAAAATACATATGTTTTTCTATTTATTTTGTTTTTATTGAAATTAAGTTGGAATAAATGTTAAGATCAAATGCTGCTCTGAACTTCATGACAACATAGATACATTTGAATCATAAACAGAGGCAGGGGAAGATGACATCTTGCATAAGACAATACATACACAATCAGATTATAATACATAAACAGGCAGAAGTATTTAGATATATAAACACGCAAAAAAGCCACGAGACAGAAAATAGCTCCACGACCCTTAAAAAACCCCAACATACATATACATTGAAAAGGACACACAAGGGACCATACACACAGACACCGCGACAAAGACACATACATACATACACATAAATCGACAAAGACACGCCGATACATCCACCAAGAAATATTCAAGTTTGCAAGTGTTATTAAATGAATTCTAACCTCTTATAAAATATATATTACTCAGGCGAACACAATCTAATATATAAAAAAGAAAACTCCAAATACATAAATATATATAAATATTTCAAATATACCTATATACACACTAGTGCACATACACGAGTACAAAAATATAACAATATGTGAAAGAAAAAAAAATATATGTATATCCATATACACATACACTCACATACATACACGCAGGCGTATATGCATATATACACATACAGAAGCAAGCATAAATATATCAACCTACATAGCAACATAAAAAAGTAAACAAACCAAAATATATATATATATATATATATATATATATATATATATATATATATACAGAAATGCACAAACATACATATGTACACACATACACATATACAAATAGACGTATATATATAAATATATACAAACGCAAGCATAAACACACAAATACATATATATATATATATATATATACATATATACATATATACATACATACATACACATACATATATATATATATATATATATATATATATATATATATATTAAGCGTTTCACCCCAAGCAAGGCGGGAAGCCACTAGGATGCAAGGGGTTACAGGAAATAGCAAGATCAGATAGGAGTGATAGAAGAAAGGATGAGGGTAGTGGATAGATCAAGGCAACTGGAGATGTCGATTGACATTATATTTGAATAGCTGGAGATTATAGCTCACAGTGAAACAGAAGGGAAGGAAGTTCCACAGGCGAGAGGTGCGAGACATGAAGCTATTAGAGTACAAGAGACGGCTACATTTAGGAGTTTCGACAGTGAAGTGGTGAGAGCGGGATGCCAGCCTCGTAGGGCGCTGGAACTCATGACGTCTGGCAACCAGCAAATGCAGCTCCTCGAAGCAATTTCCATGAAAGTATTTGTAGAACAGACAGAGGGAGGCGACGGCGCGTCTGTGAGAATGTGACTGTAGACGAGACACCAGGGCGGGGCCAACCATATTGCATATCCGCCTCTGGAGCCTATCAAGAACCCCGAGGTAAACAGAAGGGGCACCAGACCATATATGGCATCAATACTCCATGCAAGGGCGAATTGTGGATTTGTATATCTGAAGGATCGACTCAGGGGAGAAAAACTTCCTAGCGCGGCTCAGGGAACCAACTTTCCTCGCAGTGGACGAGGCAATTGACTCGATGTATTTATTCCATCTCAGGTCAGCAGTCAACGTAAGACCGAGAAGCCGCAGCGAGTTGCTCTCGAGAAGTTGAGCGTCAGTCATTCTAATGGAGGGAAGGGAAGGCTCTCTGTGGTGATTAATAGAGAGCAGTTTTGTCTTCGAAGCGTTGAAGTTGACCAGCCAATTCATGTCCCAGTTCACAATCGAGTGGAGGTCCTTTTCGAGACGCACGGCAAGGTGAGTTTTGTCAGTGACACTAGATTTGTTTTTGAGGCAGGAATAAATTGTGGTGTCATCCGCGTAGATGCAAACTTGGGAAGTTACGGCGTCAGGAAGGTCATTTATGTAGATAAGAAATAGAGTGGGGCCTAGGATGGAGCCTTGAGGGACACCTGTGTTCGTGGGATAGGAACTGGAGGAGAATCCGTTGAGAACGATCTTCAATTCACGGTTTGACAGGAATGATTGTATTAGGTTATATAATCGACCCGTAATGCCATAACCCTGGAGCTTGCGCAGAAGGCCGGCATGCCAAAACCTATCAAATGCATTGGAGATGTCTAGTGCCACGGCTCGGGCTTCCCCATTATTTTGGAGAGCTCGGTAGACTGTTTCAGTGATGGCTGTGAGCACATCGGCTGTAGATCAGGCAAAGCGGAAACCATATTGCTTGTCTGAGAGCAGATTATGGGATGTGAGGTGGTTAACCATCCCGGTATTGATTAGAGCTTCGAAGACTTTGCTGAAGAGGGGAAGGAGACTGATAGGACGGTAGTTGGAAGGGTTAGAGGAGTCGCCGGAGTTCTTGAAAACAGGAACGATCGAAGAGGACTTCCAGCAGTCAGGAAAACAAGATTCCTTGAGGCAGTAGTTGTATAGTTTCGAAAGGGCGGGCGCCAGTTCAGGCGCGCATTTCTTCAAGACAATGGCTGCTATCCCGTCACCACCACTAGCTTTGTTGGGATCTAAATTAGAGATAACGCCCAGTACCAAAGATGGGGTTATGTTTAACACACTAATGGCCTCAGTTCTAAGAGGGAAGTCGTGTATGGGTACACCGGAAGAGTCGAGCCTCGAG
>CAHIKZ030005375.1:2035000-2062500 GCA_903632075.3 Acanthosepion pharaonis
TATCTATCTATCTATCTATCTATCTATCTATCTATCTATCTGCATGCATGCATACATTGATGTCAGTAATTTATTTTCACTAATTTATTCTCTTTTTTAATATGAAAAAAAAAGTACTTAGGCGGAAAGTTATTAAGAGTGCAACTACCGACTTTTGACAGAATGTTAACTTATACCCTTTAATCTTATCATATATCTCATTTTCCGAAGAAATCCTTTTTTCTAAAATCAACATGAATGGCCATAAATTTTTTTAAAAAAATCAAAGAAAATAAGTGAAGACCAATTATTTAAAAAATTACTTATAATTTCTCAAATTAAAACAATGTAATAATTACATTAAACAAACACACCTCTATCTATCTATAAGTAAATATACAACAATAACATTTACTCAGTTTCGTTTATTAGTCAATAAATTATATCAGTTATCGTCTTTTATAATTTACATTTACTTACGCAGTGTAAAGAATATTTTAGCGCCTTCTGAGGTTCAAAATTTTGAAAACAATCCTTCACTTTTGTTGTGTTTATAAATATATTTTGTAAAATAAACTCCTTACATCCACTATAATAAGTTCCCCTAGAGGACGAAACGAATTGGTAAAGAAGTGTTTGCCTTTTGTTTTTATTCCCCCCATATATATATATATATATATATATATATATATATATTCCCAAAATTGTAAAAACCTTTTACTGTTATTATTACTTTAGTAAGGTCACCTTCCTAGTGTATAATGTTTATCAGTTTCATCTCGCATATCTTTAAAGAAACTGAATTCAATCTTTATTTGGTGTTTCGTAATTGTTGCTTTGCGATGAAAAAGTAAAATGCTTTTTAGTTTCAAATAGACGGAGTGAATAGAAATATTTAAATTCTTTTTTCTGTAATTTCCGGTGATGAAACACTTGGTTCAAGAATAGTAAATTAAGAGATAAGCGGAATTTTCCTGAATATTTTATAAAAGGGGTGTTTTGAATCAAGTTGTCCCCAAAAAAGAAAAACCAACCCAATTCGTCGATTTGGAACTCAAAAATAAATAAACTTACCTCATCTCAATCCTGCGAATAATCTTGGGATAGTGATAAAAGAACCAGTGGATGGGGAATAAAAAAAGAAGAAAAACAGAAACTGGTTCTATGTACCTCGTTCTTCTCAACAGAAAGGGTTGCGTATTATTGGCACATTCTGGAGAAATTATGAAGAAAATAAGAAAATAACCATTGTCTAGAAGCGTCCACTGATTGTTTAAAAGTAGAATTGAATTTTATATATCGAAAACTTTACGAAATCACTTAAACATTGATCATACGAAATTGCATTCGAATTATAACTTCTTTTGTTTCGCTTGCTAAAATTAAAACGTGGCTTCATTTTGAGACTATTGAAATAACAGAAATCATACTTATCAACAAATATCTTCCTTATTTAGAGAGGGTATAGGCTACGCCGAGTGCATAATTATTCATGTTTGGAATAAAAAAAGATCTACATCTTCTACGAAGGGTTTCAGCAAGACGGAAACTATGAAAATTGAAATGAAAGCAGTGATGTCACGTACACTGAATCCATCATAAAAATTAACCTAAACATTTCAAATACCTGGGTGTATAGATCAGTTATAACAAATTTCGTATAGGAGAAAAAAATTAAACATAAAATATGCAATGCTAGAGATAGTCTCTCCCAATGCCGCACATTGCTACAAAACTAAATCATTAACCTGAAAACTTGAGGTACGTTCTGGAATCTCCTCGGAAGATCGAGATTCTCACTTGAATGCCATTCATGGCGTCACATCCGTTCGGAAATATCTTAACTGTCAGCTGTGTACAACAGCTTTCTAAGATCAATGTTTAAATATGGCTTTTAGTGAGTGAATCCTTAGAGTCTTGGCAAAGAGCGTTCTTCTCCGAAAATTGTGGATTGGCGCTACAGAATCACAAACAAAGAACTGTACCAAATAAGAGTAACTGCATCATTCATGGACATTCAACAGCAACAAAAGCTAAAGTGGATATCACATGTAACTGAAAGAGAAAATAATGACACAGTGAAAACTGTGGCGTTCCATACTACTTCAAATAAAAGGTTAGGAAGGGAATCCCAATCACTACTGGAAAGAGCTATAACAGTTACTGAATATGATAAACTTATTTTCATGAAAAATTGTTTTAAGAGAAAGATTTTATAAATTTCCAGCGATAGGGGCACTAGCACCTTGGTCAGTGAATGGCAAATATTTCCTTATAAGGAAACGGTTAATATTACGATTAAAATAGCAGAGCGAAAAAAGACATGGCGAAAGAAGTGATTCTGGGTGTAATTAATTAGGGTTTTCTTCACTATAAACTTGTTTTAGCATTTATGTATGTAAATCTGTTTTGTAAATTATTTTACCCTTTAGCGACAAACAATTTTTAAAATATCGTTTAAGATAATTGCTTAAATAATCTGAGCATTTCTTTAAGTATCTTCTTTATTACAATATCTTTTTTTGTTTCTTTGTTTTATGCTGTTATATAATTATAAAACTGTTATTGGTCAGAGTGAAATTAGATCAAGAAACAGTTGTATTAAAAAGTGCTCAATGCACGTAAAGAAAATAAAAATAATAATAATTTAGCATGCAGGGTTAGGGTTGCTGATCTAACTTTTTAAAATACATTATATATATATATATATATATATATATATATATATATTATATAAGTAATATACATAAAATTCAACGTCGCTATTTGGATATTATGTATTTTCACTAATATATATTTATAAGTGTTTCATATCATGGAACACTGTATTTATAACACCTGAGCAAGAAATATATTTATACGTACGTGCACCTGTTTGTGCGTGCATGTAGATTTTTTATCCTACCCATATATATATATATATATATATATATATATATATATATATATATATATATATATATATATGTGTGTGTGTGTGTGTGTGTGTGTGTTAAGTATTTCAGATTCATGAATAACGTTCGTTCTGAGGAATACAAATATGATATTTGATTATAATTTCAATAGTTTTATCGAACATCTCGGCCTGATGAGAATTTTGATGCGAAACTCTGGAGTTGGTCAATGATATGTCCATTGAACGTTTATTGATTTAATCGAATACATTATTATTATTATTATTATTATTATTATTGTTGTTGTTGTTGTTGTTGTTGATGTTACATATGCTATTTTTTTTAAAAACAGAGAAATCAATGTGCAACAAGCTAGTCAGAGAATGTCTTATTAATACACATGTAAGTGATAATTAATTTTAGAGGTGTAATGTTTTACACTGCAAAGAAACTCCTTCGTGCAAAATAAACAGCCTGGCCTCGTTAGATGCTACTGTTATGGTTTTTTTGTATCAAATACTTTTTTAAGGGTTAGGGTTGCCATCATCACGTTCAACTGGTTTTGCATTCAGAACTGTCCACCTTCTTGATTGTTTACCATTCAAGGCTGGAAAGCACGGTTTACCTTGCTATTTAACTCATTTGTGAGAACGTGAATGTTAAGTCATAGGGGTAGTGTTTATTAGTTGAAAAATTCATGATATATTACTAATATGAATAAATAGCGACTAATTATAATCAATTGCTTGATTTTATATTAAGATCTGAAATATTATTCATCTTCTTAAAATCATTTCCCCCAAGCAAAACGATAATGAAATTAGGAGTTTACGAGGATTGAAAATTAAAGAGAAGACTGAGAACAGGGATGATTGAGGAAAAAACTAAAGAAGAACGGGGTTCAAGAAGACGAAAATTGCGATTGTGGTTATGTTATATAGGAATAAAGTGTCGCTGCCGACACTTGAGTTTGAACATAGATCGCCAGTGAGCAAACACAGGCGATCCCATTATTGAATTAAGTGGATCACGTGACCATAGAGGAGACGCATATATGGAAGGTAGCGTGACGTCTAATCTATCTCTATTTTTAGTCTATCCTCTATTACTAATCGGATCACCATTTTTACTCTATTCTCTATTACTATACGGACCGCTTTTATTTACTATATTCACTATACTATTTCTCTATTTAGATCACTATATGGATTACTATTCGTGCGAGTATTATCGAGTAAGTACTATTAGTGCGAGTGATATTCGAAGGCGTCTGACACGAGTATTGTTCAACGGCGTACTATAGTGGTATCTGTAATTAGAAAATCTCTACTACAACGAGCATTACGAAAGTGTCAAACGTGTGTTCGTTGATATGACAAAAAATTATTAGGGAAGCAACTAAACGGAAGGGAGTTCTACAGGTGGGAAGTGCGAGCAAAGAAACTGTTAGAGAAGAAGTGACGGTTGCATTTAGCTATTGCAACATTAAACAGGTTGGATCTAGATACCAATCTAGTAACAAGATTAAATTCATGCACTCGGGGTACCGTGGATAAAACCTCGTCAGTCCAGTTGCCATGAAAATATTTTTAGAAAAGACAGAGGAAAGCCAAGTCACGTTGATGAGAAAGTGACTGAAGTCGAGAAGACAGCTGAGTATATTAATTTTAGATGATTAAAAAGTTAGCTTAATTCGGGTAGACCGTCATAGTTCGTTCTGTGACGATCGATCTTTATGGCCATAATTGTCTTCCATATAAGCTCGATAACTATCGTAATAATGCAAGACGCCCTTCAGTGGTAATTATAAAATCACTATTTCATTTTTTATCATCTCAATCTTTTCTTAATCGGTCTCAACAGTATTTTGTCGTTTCACATTATATTGCGCTATGTGCCGTATTCCATCAAGGCGGTCATGGTTCTCCACAATTTCCTGTCCTTGTAGCTTGTACCTGTCCTTGAAACGCTTTTATTTAATTTTCGAATTTTTAAAAATGTTTACGAAATTTCGAAAATCGACGGCGGTGACAACATACTCGCTTGTTCGCTAAAGACAGACTGCCGTACGAGTACTAGGCTCTATAAATTTCGTCTTTTTTTAAAATCTCTCCTGAACCTAGCTCCGACATCCATTTACTGAAGCTCGCTTGGTAGGTTATGAAGTGTTTTCCTCTGTCCCTCTTGCCTTCAACCTGCCCTGTGAGTATCAATTTTTCCAAGCTCTCTCTTCTCCTCATATGCCTTAGAAAGGTCAAATGTCTCTTCCTGGTGTTATGCATAACTGCTCTTTGTGCTTCATTTTTTTCTAAAACTTTGTCGTTTCACACATGTTCGGGCCACTGTATTCTCATTATCATTCTGTAGAACCACCTGTCTGTTGCTTCAGGTCTCTTCTTCGTTTGCGAGCAGATTGTCCAGCATTCACTGTCATATGGGAGGACTGATATTATTGGATTTATATTTGTTCTACGAGACAATATAACTTGTAGCGTTATTGTGCTTCGTTCATTTTGGAATAAAAGAAGCATCACAAGCTCTGGTTAGGGGCAAACAGTAACTACTTTTATTTGTTAGAAGAATAACCGATTCCTTGGAGTGTTATTCTTTCACGGACACGATTGTAAATATTCTGCATTGTGAGCGCCCTCTAGCATGAAAGACGAGAAACAAAACCAATAACTTGTGAAAGGTCAAGCGTCAAACTAGATTCTAGAATAGGTTAAATTGTTTGTCACTGTAGGACCGTTTTTATCCTTCTTGGTAATTTACAAACGTATGAATTGGTCGGTAATATTAAGTGGTACCATGAATTACTTATATAAAATCCTGTATTCTCAAATGTAAAGAATAAAACTATCCAAAAGTAAGTCTTTTTTAAAAGTAATTTCACAACATTAATACCAACAAATAGTCATATAAATTTATAATCTATTGATCACTTGAACTGCTGTTTCTAGTTTATGTTTTGTTAATAAATATGTAGAGATACTGAGAAGCGGCAAGTAAATTAAATAGAGACGAAGTAAAGAAGACAAGATTTTGAATAGAGTACAAAAAAATGCGACATTAAGTTAGAAGATACTATAACCGCATCTTGACGATAGCAGTCATATAATTTATATCAGACGTCCCGGGTTAATTAACGGGAAAATTATTAGAATAAGCAAGACAAAAACGATGCAAGGTTTAAAGAAAAATAATAAATACTTGAACTTATTCAAGAAATACATTAAATATTTAACCTAAATTCTTAAAAGAAACTGGAAAAAAATACTATTTTATACTGGTGAACCTTCGAGATTACAATGCATGAAATACACACACACACACACACACACACACACACACACATGATAATAATGAACTCTCCCGTCGGTTTTGACGTATGAGGATATGATATCTTATTGATTCATGTATGAAAGTTTGTGCGATAAACTTAAGTGGCATTTAAGACCCGCTAGTGATTTACAAAGAAGGCCACATATGGAGCAAGTGTGAGGATGAGATCACTGTTAGATTGGCTGACCTTTTAGATCTTGCTCTCGCTTCTTGAAGATGATTCAGACAAGGAGATTGAAAATTGCTGAGTCCACGAAAACACGTTGATCTCCATTCTACCCGCTCCAAGGGTGTTATGTGGTATATTGAAAAGTTCTTGATCCGAATCACTTCCCGAAATCATTCTTACCAAATAACCACAAACGAAATTCTTATGTAAGGAGTTTTTTTATGACAATTTTGAATATATATATATATATATATATATATATATATATATATATATATATATAACATGAAAATGTCTTTAAAAATTTGTCGGACTTTGTCCATTTCATAATGTGCGACGTCATTTGTTTGCATTTGGATATGCATTGAGCAGATATGAATGTACGTGAGATATTCATGGAAGATTCTAGTTTAAAAGCAGTAAAATCAATCTTGCTAACCGAACGATCCTCTGTAGCTTAATCGGTTAAGGCACGTCAGGCAATATGGCGGTTCCGTAAAGGATACAGGTTCGATCTCTGTCGGAGGAGGAATATTTTCTATGAAAATTTCTCGGACATTCAGGCCGGTAAATGTCGGTAATACTATTTATTATAAACAGAGCATTTACGTAAATACTTGTATCTATAAAAAGAACGTATAAACATAAAAAATGTCTTAAAATAATTTTCAGACTTTGTACATTTCATTATAAATATATATATATATATGCAAGGATTTCATAAAAGAACTCTTTTTCTTTAACCTTGTATCATTTTTCTTGCTTATAGACACACACACACACACACACACACACACACACACATATATATATATATATATATATATGAGCAAGAAAAATTATAAAAGGTTTAAAGAAAAATAATAAATGTTTAAGCTTATTGAAAAATGCATTAAATATTTAAACTAATTTCTTAAAACAAACCCGAAAAATGACTATTTGGTACTGATGAGACCTCGTGTTTACAATGCATGAAATGCACACACACACACACACACACACACACACACACACACATATATATGTATGTATGTACGTATTCATATATGTGAATATGAGTATTTAGACTGTAATGTATATATATATATATATATATATATTAATGCCTAAATACTCATATCCATGTATATATATATATATATATATATATATATATATATATTGAAAAGTTCTTAATCTGAACCACTTCTCGAAATCTTTCTTACGAAATGACCAAACACGAACTTCTTATGTAAGGAGTTTCTGTTATGATATCGTTGAATATACATACATACACACATACACACACACACTACAAAACCCCACGTCCAGCTACGTACGAGCGGTCCAGACCATGGTTGGAAAGAAACAAACTGGATCCCGTGAATTCTCGAAGATCACCAACAAGTTCATCAACGGAGATAAAACGGCCATGCTCAAAATTATAAATCTTCCCTATAGATGAGGCTAATCTCTTCGCCTCCATCTTTGCCTCTAACTCAACGTTAGATGACAAATAACATTCTCTCGCCAAGTTTTCACGTCTCACTGTGCACAAATCTCAGCAATATTACGTCACAACATGCTATTACCGTCAGAAAAACTCAGGTGCAGACAAAATTCCGATTGTTGTCCTTAAGATCATCAATCCGGATCTATCCTCAATCCTAGCAAAATTACTAAAGCGCTGCTTGAAGAAGAAATCCTTCCCAAACCCGTGGAAAGTGCCAAGCGTTTGACCGGTTTTCTAGAACGCTGGCGTACGATCTCCCGTTCCCAGTACAGAACCATTAGTTTCTTCAATATCATGGGCAAGCTTTTGGAGGGCATAATCAATAAGAAGATCGTTGAGCATCTCGAAAAGAACACATTCTTCAGCTACGTGTAATATGAGTTTCGGTCTGTCCTATTCACTACCGTCACTCACAGAATCAATGAGGCACTTGACGACAAGCATACCTCGAAGACAATAGCATCAGATATATCAAAGGACCACTTATATTTACCACCATATACGAAAAATACTAAGAGGAGATTCTTGGAGAAATCACTCTAACTTGGGTCTTCGGTAATGACCTAGATCTCACATACATATAACAATGAAGGCAAGACTCATATATACATACATTCATACATACATACATATAGGATGGTGGTGTAATGTTATTTGACCAACCGACATTTTAAATAAAATCGTCTAACGAAATAATCATATTTTGCGGATAATTATTTTTTGGTGTACAATAATTTAGTGATTGTCACTTCTACGGGAAATCTCGATAATTCCTTGATAAAGTAGGTCTAAGAGAATGACCAGACTGATTCAAACTGGTAGAAAGGAAATAATTGCTCAAATTACCACTCTTTACAGTGGAAGTATACAGAAGATCATATCTGAACGCACAACACATCGAACCTTGAAACAGACAAGCTACAGCAGCAGAAGTGCACTCTGGGCACCACTCTTTAATTCGTCAGGGATCGCAAAGCCTGAACAATAAAATATTTGTATCTGGAGCTACGTTGATCCCTGATCTGAATAACTGGAGTGCGTGTGTAGTAAGCGTGTGTAGCAAGCGTGTATCACACCATGGTCATCATGGTGTGACACAAAAGCTTGCTACACACGCTCTCCAATTATGGTATCACTGGAAGGTTCTCAATAATCAAATCCTTCCTAACAATTAGGCCCCCTCAGGTGTCACTCTTCGGACTAACCCTCTTTTTGATCTACATAAATTATCTGCCTAAGAGTATACTCAGATCATTTGTAAACGACTATGCCAATGATTTTTCTATATACGGGGGCACCTCTAAAAATCTCTATCGTCCCGAGATTGGCTACTGAAATCTCTTCTGATCTTGCGCAAACTACCCAATGAGGTAAAAACTACCTGGTTACATTCAATGCCTCGAAGACCAAGTTAGTTACATTTCATCATCATCGATCTAACCCCGACCTGCCATAAATCTTGATGAACGAAGCTCATCTCGGGGAAGTACGGTTCATCGAGAGACGATTGTGCCTCAAACTCACACCCAGCCTCAAGTGGAGCTTTTACATACAATCCATTGCTAAGGATGTAGGTAAAATGGTTGGCTCCCTGTAACTCTCCATTAAGTACCTGACACCTCCTGCTATCGTCTGCCTCTACAAGAGCCAGATCAGACCAAAAATGGAATACTGTTGTCATATTTGGGCGGAAGCAGCCCAGATCTCACTCTGAAGTCTTGATAGAGTTCAAAAGCGTCTTAGTGGGTGACGAACTATTCTCCACCATTCAAACTCTCTCTCACAGGCGGGGTGTGGCAAACCTCTCTTTGCTCTACAGTTACTTCCACGGAAAGTTGTCGGAAAACCGTATTTCCTGGTCCCGCCGAGGCAAACATTTACAGCAAGAACACGACATGCCACTTACATAGTAGCAAGCCACCTACATTCCCTCCGTATCGCAACGGTGAGAAAGTAACAGCTTCTTCCCGCAAACCACTACCCTGTGGAAACGACTCTCAACAGGATGTTTCCACGATCACTAGAATCTTAACCTGTTCAAAGCTGGGGTAAACCTACACACAAATGGCATCGAGTGGCCCCTGGGCCTTGTAAAGAGTAAATCTCTCATAAAAAAACCCCCCAAAAACAGTGCTTCGAATATATGCATCCATAAAAAATAACGTTGAAACAATGAAATTAAAATAACAACCTGTTGGATTTAGTCCATTTCTACACACACACACACACACACACACACACACACACACACACACACACACACACACACACACACACACACACATATATATATATATCATATATATATATATATATATATACATGTATATACACACGCGCGCGAGCGCACACACACACGCACACACACACACACACATATATATATATATATATATATATATATATGCTCAGTTTTTTTTTTAAATTTCGGTCCATGCTTTTATTATGGCTCCCCACAATTCTTCAAGATTGTTTGTCTCTATATACAGGATTCAAATCCTCCTTTCTTCTACATCCCAAAGTAGTTCTCTAGAATCGTGATCCGATAACTGGGTAAACCGCTTTATCACAGAAAATATATTATTTTATATCATGACCGAATCAGCAACTATTTTTTTATTTGTCTCACAGTGTGTTGTTATCCTGAAGGAAGTGAGCGCCTAAGAATTCGCGCATTGTATTCATAAAGTGAGACACGGGACCAGTCGCAATACCCAGTTAGCTTGCGATATTTAAATTATATCTCCTATTGATACGAGTTTCCAAATGTGTATGCCGAGAAAATATTCCCCGTGCCGTTACATATACACCGGCAATATCAACCACTGATACCGAACTGGATGCACATCTATACGTGGATGTTGTTTATGCAAAATTATATCCCTACGATCGTAAATTTGCAGGAGAAAACGAAACTCTTCAGATCATGGATCAACGTCGATACAAATTTTCTATTGTTCAGGCTTTGCGATCCTTGACGAATTAAGGAGTGGTGCCCAGAATGGACTTCTGCTGCTGTAGCCTGTCAGTTTCAAGGTTCGATGTGTTGTGCGTTCAGATATTATCTTGTATATTTCCACTGTAAAGAGTGGTAATTTGAGGAATTATTTCGTTTCTACCAGTTTGAATCAGTCTGGTCATTCTCTTAGACCTGCTTTATCAAGGAATTTACGTGATTACCCGTAGAAGTGACAATCACTAAATTATTGTACACCAAAAAATAATTATCCGCAAAATATGATTATTTCGTTAGAAGATTTTATTTAAAATGTCGGTTGGTCAAATAACATTACATCACCACCCTATATGTATGTATGTATGTATGAGTCTTGTCTTCATTGTTATATGTATGTGAGATCTAGGTCATTATCGAAGACCCAAGTTAGAGTGATTTCTCCAAGTATCTCCCCTATATTTTTCGTATATTGTGGTAAATATAAGTGGGTAGCGTTGATATCCTCAAACTCAGCCATTCAACTAATATAGAGTCTCTGTTACTTCGGCGACTATTGAGATAGAGTGGTCATATGGTCAGAATTAAGTTTATATGCATTGAATTGGATGAAGGAAAAAGACCACCGTTCAAGATGAAATGTAGATATAAAGAATGCATTAAGAACACACTGAAGAAAGCCAACATGAGGCAATTTTTAAAAACCATTTCAACCCCAAGCAATGTTGGAATGACACTTGTACACAGGAGGCTACAGAGAGTGACAGGGAAAGAGAAGACTGAGAATAAGGAGGATTGAGGAATGGACAGAAGAGTAACGGGATTCAAAAGACAGAAGAAGGCGACTTATGTTGCATTTAAACTTCTGAAAATCGTAATTATCAAGTAAGCAGGGAACCGAAAAGGTGTTCCGCAGGTGTTAAATGCGAGAAAAGAGACTGTCAGTGGTTGCATTTAGCTAGTTAAGCAGAAAACAGGTGGAGTCTGGATGCTAATATAATTGCACGCTTAAATTCATGCAGTCGGGCAGCCAGGAAAAAAGCTCGTCAAAGGAGAATATTTGTAGAAAAACACATGGAAATATTTGTAGAAAAGACAGAGGGGGCCACGCTACGTCTGTGAGAAAGTGACTGAAGTCGAGATACCGGATTCTTCTTTGGATTGTGTCAAGAATCTCGAGATGTAAGAGCAGGAGCACGAGACAAGATATAGCAACAGTATTCAATGCAAGGTCGAATGGTAAATTTTTAAATGCGCAAAATGGATCCAGATGAGAAAAAAATTCTGGCTCGACAGAGTGACCTGACTCTCCTTATAAGCAAATACAGCTATTGATTCGATACACTTGAAGTCAAGAAGGCGCAGTGTGTTGTACTCCTGGAATCTAGCGTCGGCCATGCTGATGGCAAGCAGAAAAGAACTCTATAGTGGTTAAATGAGAGTAGATTTGTTTTGGAGATGTTCAAATTTACAAGCCATTTCTTGACCCATTTTACCACTGATTGGAGGGTCCCTTTCAAGAGTCTTGTCAGATGGATTTGCTATTAATTAAGGAGCAAACGGTAGTGTCATCTGCATAAATATCTAGTTGGAAACTGTTTACATCGAAGAGATCATTGATGAAGATCAGAAATAGCGTAGAACTCAGTAAAAAGCCATTGGGCACACCCACATTCGTTTGAAAGGATCAGGAAGCAAGCCCGTTCAAATCCACCTTCATTTCCCGATCTGGTGGGAACGATTAGATTAAATCAAACATTCGTTCTCTGACATCATAGCCTTGGAGCTTATGTAGAAAATCAGTATGTCAAACCCTGTAAAACGCCTTCGGAATATCTAGTACGACAGTTCGAGCATCGCCGTTTTTATTTAGAGATTAATATACAAATTCAATGATGGCCGTTAACACATCAGTGGTAGGGCTGGCGAAATGCAAGTCATATTGTTTGTCCGAAAGGAAGTCTTGAGATGCTTAAGCACTTCAGCACTGATTAGAGCCTCGAATACTTTGCCAAAATGTGGTAAGAAACTAATAGCGTTATAATTTGATGGTTCAGGGGGTTCTCTAGGATTCTTAAAAACAAGAACTACAGAGGAGGACCTCTAACAAGCTGGGAAGCAGAAATCATCGAGGCAATTGTAGAATTTGGAGAGAATTGGTGCCAGATCGAATGCACATTTCTTGAAGACGACGGCTGGGATCCCGTCACATACGTTTGCCTTGGAGTCTAATTGGGAAATGATCTCTGAAACCTGTGACGGGGCTATACGCATATCATTCAGCAGAGTCGAGTGTGTAGTTGGAGGAGAACTTTCGAGCAAAGCCCTCAACCTTAACTGATGTGAATGTCAGGACTTCAAATTGATTGAAGAGAGATTGAGACTTTGTTTTTATTGAACTCACTCTTTCAGAGCTGCCAAATGATCTACAGAATCGAACTTTGAAAAGGCTAAACGTTATTTCATTCTATCAGCAAACAATGGATTCGCTTCTTTGAGGACAAGCCTGCACTTATTAGAGCAGAGACAGAGAGACGTCTGTTGCAATCAGATCTGTTGCTCCGGCAACGTAACTCTAAATCCTTCATTTCTGGATGAAAGCAGTGCACAATGTTAAAAACTGACATTTGTCTATATTTCTGATGTAACTTTTTACACACTGTGAAATGAAGTTGAAATAATAGACAGAGAAAATCACTAGAAAATACGAAAACTTAAGGAATCAGCGCATATATTAAGCCACAAAAATCTTATAAGCCAGCCCAGAATAGACATGAATACAATATGGGAACAGGTAATAAAGAGAGATAGTGAAAAACAACAATAACAAAAAAGAGCTCTGGAAAAAATGTCTACTGAGACATTAGCTCTATAAGATACAAAAAGTCATACACTGATGTCCCCACTGGATAAAAGCGCTTGTTGAAGCCATCCAGTGACTTGACGCAAAGTGTTGAGTTCAATAACAGAGAACAAAAACTTGAAGAGTTAAGATACTAAACGGAAGTAACTGAAAATGTAATATCCAGAAGAGGCATGACATGTGGAACTAGAACAATCTACCCCCGTAAACTAAATAAACGGTTCGGTCATAAATTTCAACGTATATCACATGAAGAAGAGTGGATCGTTCAACGGCTGAGATATGACAATATGGTAAAAGAGACTTGGTAAACAGAATCTTGTGAGATATTTGTTAGGGTTTTGAGTTTAACAACTCCACACACAGAGAGAATTCCTTTTTTACAAGTTATGGGACATTTATGTAAAAACTACAGCTAAAAACGTCCAACGTTGCAATGTCGGAGCAACACTGATATCATCAGTACCGAACTTGGTATCTATGCTGATGTCATAGCTATTTCATAAATAGTAAGTTTCATCGGTTCGATAAAGTCAAATTTGCAGCTAATTTAAAACATAACCGACAGGCTTTTGTTAAATGGAGCAAGGAATGGCTCGTTTATGTAAATACATCCTAAACAAAACAAAACTGCCCTATCTTAATCATATGAGAGAACATTTTATCTTCCATCAGTATGGTTGATGCTTAACCTCCATAAGAGTGCCTCGTCGTGGCTTCTCAGACTAACCTTTTATGCTGACATGAAGTGGAGAGATTATATTAAATTAATTGCTACGCTTGCTGCTCGTAATGTTGGTTGACTGCGTCGTGCTAGAAAGATTTTCTTGTAAAAATCTATCTTACATATTTATAAGTCTACCATTCATCCACGCTTTGAATACTACCATCACATTTGGTCTGATGCCCCAGCTATATACTTAGAGATTCTTGATAAAATCCAAAGAAGAATCTGCAATGTTATTGGTCCTGACATGGCATATTGGTTTCAGTCACTTTTCCACCGCCATAATGTAGCTTACTTGTGTCTTTTCTATAAAAATCTTTCATGGTAATTTCTTCTGATGGCTTCTATGGTAAATATAATTTAGGAAGTTAAGCACAGTACTAGATTGGTGAAAACGTCACATCCTTTTACATTAGTTGAAATGGCTAAATGTGACTGGCTTTTTTCCTCACCAGTTAACTATGACTATCACAAATTTAAATGCATTAACAAATGTTATCTTCCGTCTTTTAATTATTGTCCTTTTATCGTTTTCTCTCCTTAAAAGTGTTTTTTTTAATCATATTCTCTAACACTCAGTAACCCCTGGCGTCTTAGTAGCTTTATTGCCTTACTTGGGGTGAAATGATGAAAAATATACAAGCAAAACTAAAACGCTACATGCACGTTGCTCATATTTGAGGATGTATCAAATGTATGGCGGCATTGCTGGAAATCGATTTATGTATGTGTCTTCGAGTGTGTCTGAGTGTGTGTCTTCGAGTGTCTCTGAGTGTGTGTCTGAGTGTGTGCATCTTTACTGATGCAACGATAACTGTTCGAATCGTATTCTATGTGAATATTTTTAGAAAGAATTCCTAAGGAAAGTAGTGTTTTACGAATGGGAAAATTCTCTACAACACTTTCTGTGGTCGACTGCTTCTATGTTTTTAACTCAACAAGCACTCTTTGATGCAACTTTCTTTGTCTGTCTCTCTCTGTCGCATATGTGCCCCTTCTCTATCTCTCTTTTTTGTCTCCCTTCTCTTTTTTTCTCTCTCTCTCTCTCTCTCTTATGTCTCTCATCTCTCCCACTCTTTTATGTGTCCATTCTATATCTCTATCTCTCTCATGTGTCCCTTCTCTCTCTTTCTAATGTGTATCTGTCACTCTTTTATGTGTTCATTTCTTTTTCTCCCTCTCCCTTATGTGTCCCTTTTTCTATCCGTCTCGAATGTGTCCATTCTCTATTTATCTCTCTTATGAGGTCCCTTCTTTCTCTCTCTTCTGTGTCCCTTCTCTATCTATCTCTTTATGCGTCCCTTCTTTCTCTCTCTCATGTGTCCCTTCTCTCTTTTCTAATGTGCCCTTCAACATCTCTCTCATGTATTCCTTATCTATCTGTCACTCTTTTTATGTGTTCATTCTCTTTCTCTCCCCCCTTATGTGTCCCTTTCTATCCGTCTCACACGAATGTGTCCATTCTCTATTTATCTCTTATGAGGTCCCTTTTTCTCTCTCTTCTGTGTCACTTCTCTATCTATCTCTTTATGCGTCCCTTCTTTTCTCTCTCTCTCATGTGTCCCTTCTCTCTCTTTCTAATGTGCCCTTCAACATCTCTCTCATGTATTCCTTATCTATCTGTCACTCTTTTATGTGTTCATTCTCTTTCTCTCCCTCCCCTTATGTGTCCCTTTTCTATCTGTCTTGAATGTGTCCATTCTCTATTTATCTCTTATGAGGTCCCTTCTTTCTCTCTCTTCTGTGTCCCTTCTCTATCTATCTCTTTATGCGTCCCTTCTTTCTCTCTCTCATGTGTCCCTTCTCTCTCTTTCTAATGTGCCTTTCAACATCTCTCTCATGTATTCCTTCTCTATCTGTCACTCTTTTATGTGTTCATTCTTTCTCTCCCTCCCCCTTATGTGTCCTTTTCTATCCGTCTCACACGAATGTGTCCATTCTCTATTTATCTCTCTTATGAGGTCCCTTCTTTTCTCTCTTCTGTGTCACTTTCTATCTATCTCTTTATGCGTCCCTTCTTTTCTCTCTCATGTGTCCCTTCTCTCTCTTTCTAATGTGCCCTTCAACATCTCTCTCATGTATTCCTTCTCTATCTGTCACTCTTTTTATGTGTTCATTCTCTTTCTCTCCCTCTCCCTTATGTGTCCCTTTCTATCCGTCTCACACGAATGTGTCCATTCTCTATTTATCTCTTATGAGGTCCCTTCTTTTCTCTCTTCTGTGTCACTTCTCTATCTATTTCTTTATGTCCGTCCCTTCTTTTCTCTCTCATGTGTCCTTCTTCTCTTTCTAATGTGCCCTTCAACATCTCTCTCATGTATTCCTTCTCTATCTGTCACTCTTTTATGTGTTCATTCTCTTTCTCTCCCTCCCCCTTATGTGTCCCTTTTCTATCCGTCTCACACGAATGTGTCCATTCTCTATTTTCTCTCTCTTATGAGGTCCCTTCATTCTCTCTCTTCTGTGTCACTTCTCTATCTATCTCTTTATGCGTCCCTTCTTTCTCTCTCTCATGTGTCCCTTCGCTCTCTTTCTAATGTGCCCTTCAACATCTCTCTCATGTATTCCTTCTCTATCTGTCTTTTTATGTGTTCATTCTCTTTCTCTCCCTCTCCCTTATGTGTCCCTTTTCTATCCGTCTCACACGAATTTGTCCATTCTATTTATCTCTCTTATGAGGTCCCTTCTTTCTCTCTCTTCTGTGTCACTTCATATCTATTTCTTTATGCGTCCCTTCTTTTCTCTCTCTCATGTGTCCCTTTCTCTCTTTCTAATGTGCCCTTCAACATCTCTCTCATGTATTCCTTCTCTATCTGTCTTTTTATGTGTTCATTCTCTTTCTCTCCCCCCCCTTATGTGTCCCTTTTCTATCCGTCTCACACGAATGTGTCCATTCTCTATTTATCTCTTATGAGGTCCTTCTTCTCTCTCTTCTGTGTCACTTCTCTATCTATCTCTTTATGCGTCCCTTCTTTCTCTCTCTCATGTGTCCCTTCTCTCTCTTTCTAATGTGCCCTTCAACATCTCTCTCATGTATTCCTTCTCTATCTGTCACTCTTTTATGTGTTCATTCTCTTTCTCTCCCTCTCCCTTATGTGTCCCTTTTCTATCCGTCTCACACGAATGTGTCCATTCTCTATTTATCTCTCTTATGAGGTCCCTTCTTTCTCTCTCTTCTGTGTCACTTCTCTATCTATCTCTTTATGCGTCCCTTCTTTCTCTCTCTCATGTGTCCCTTCTCTCTCTTTCTAATGTGCCCTTCAACATCTCTCTCATGTATTCCTTCTCTATCTGTCACTCTTTTATGTGTTCATTCTCTTTCTCTCCTCCCCTTATGTGTCCCTTTTCTATCCGTCTGAATGTATCCATTCTCTATTTATCTCTCTTATGAGGTCCCTTCTTTTCTCTCTCTTCTGTGTCACTTCTCTATCTATCTCTTTATGCGTCCCTTCTTTCTCTCTCTCATGTGTCCTTCTCTCTCTTTCTAATGTGCCCTTCAACATCTCTCTCATGTATTCCTTCTCTATCTGTCACTCTTTTATGTGTTCATTCTCTTTTCTTCCTCTCCCTTATTTGTCCCTTTTCTATCTGTCTCACGAATGTGTCCATTCTCTATTTATCTCTTATGAGGTCCCTTCTTTCTCTCTCTTCTGTGCTCCTTCTCTATCTATCTCTTTATGCGTCCTTCTTTCTCTCTCTCTCATGTGTCCCTTTTCTCTCTCTCTTTCATATGTGTTCCTTCTCTATCTATCTCTCTTATGTGTCCCTTCTCTCTATTATACATCCATTCTCTTTGTCTGTTATATGCCCATTATCTCTCTCTCTTATGTGTCCCTTCATTCTCTCTCTTATTTGTCCATTCTTCCTCTCCCTTATCTGTTTCTTCTTTATCTCTCTCCCATATATGTCCTTTCTCTATTTCTCTCAGTCTTATGTGCTCCTTCTCTACCTCTCACTCTCTTATGTGTCTCTTCTATATCTCTATCTCTATTAAGAGTTGCCCCTCTATATCTTTCTCTTCTTATGTGTCTCTTTACTATCTCTACTTTATGCGTTCCTTCTCTATTTATCTCTCCTACGTGTCCCTGTTAATCTCTGCTAGATCTAAGCTAGATACGTAGAAGACCGATTCGTCATTCTCGAATGTCACCAGCACATTTCACCATAATGAGCTGTGGACAAATATTTTTTTATGTAATTGTCATGGGTCCTTACCTATAGCTACAGAATGAACTCTTCTTAACACTATGTATACTACGCCTCTCAAAAGAGAAGGACGAATCAAGCCGATCTTTTCGACTTGACGGTCTAACTCTCTGCTCTTGAGCAGAAAGGAACCCGGACGAGGTTCTGCCGAAGGGCAGAATCTCGTTCGGGGTGAATGACCTACCCTGATCTCGTTTTTACGAGTTATACGGGCATATTTTTGGCTGAGCCTACGGGCTCAGGAAACCCACGATAAAAAATGACCTTGTGTCGCATGCAACCCTCGTGGGGGTGGCTAGATACTGAATCAAGCCGAGCTTCTCGACTTGACGGTCGAACTCTCTGCTTTTTGAGCAGAAAGGAACCGGACGAGGTTCCGCCGAAGGGCAGAATCTCGTTCGGGGTGAATGACCTACCCTGATCTCGTTTTTACGAGTCATACGGGCATATTTTTGGCTCAGGAAACCCACGATAAAAATGACCTTGCGTCGCATGCAATCCTCGTGGGGGTGGCTAGATACCGAATCAAGCCGATCTTCTCGGCTTGACGGTCGAACTCTCTGCCTCTGAGCAGAGAGGATACCGGACGAGGCTCCGCCGAAGGGCAGAGTCTCGTTCGGGAAGAATGACCAACCCGATCTCGTTTATACGGGTTCTACGGGCATTTTTTGGCCGAGCCTACGGGCTCGGGAAACCCACGTTAAACTCGGCCTTGTGCCACATGCAACCCTCGTGGAGGGTGGCTAGATACGAATCAAGCCGATCTTCTCGGCTTGACGGTCGAACTCTGCCTCTGAGCAGAGAGGAACCCGGATGAGGTTCCGCCGAAGGGAAGAGTCTCATTCGGGGAGGTTGACTAACCCGATCTCGTTTATACGGGTTCTACGGGCATTTTTAGGCCGAGCCTACGGGCTCGGGAAACCCACGTTAAACTCGGCCCTGTGCCACTTGAAACCCTCGTGGAGGGGTGGCTAGATACCGAATCAAGGCGAGCTTCTCCGCTTGACGGTCGAACTCCCTGCCTCTGAGTTGAGAGGAACCCGGGCGGGGCTCCGCCGAAGGGTAGAACCTCGTTCGGGGAGGTTGACCAATCCGATTCTGTTTTTACAGTTTCTACGGGCAATTTTTAGACGAGCTTACGGGCTCGGAAAACCCACGTAAAACTCGGCCTTGTGCCACATCTTTCCCTCGTGGGTGGGGGCAAATAAATATCTAATCGAGTCGAGCCGATAGTAGTTCACTCCAAAACGGAGAGTCGACTATATATATATATATATATATATATATATATATATTGTTTCGAGAAAAAAAGTATTGCGTTGAATTATTGTTTTTCCCAAAATCAAAATGCAGGAAAGCATCATAATATTTTTTAAACAGTTAAACGCTATTTTTTAAGTTCTTAATTACAAAGTGACGACATAATTGATTCTGTGACGAATAATTCAACCCATGAGATTACGTACACGAAAGTTAGACACAGTCCCACTCCTGTGACGTTACTTCCGGAAGCCTGGATTGAATGGAGATCTCATAGCAGATAGCATGAGAAATCAGCCGTATCCAAGTGTTAGAGATTCTGCAATCATACACTGTGCCGTGAACAAGTGCACTCATGAATCGCTTTCAACTAACCCCCCTTACGTTTTCTAATTAAAAGCTGCTAGATCCCCAGGCTTAAAATTTGATTCAAATGGCACGAAAAAATTAATTCATTTTTTTCTTTCCTTTAGCTATGTTAAATTAGAATGTGCTTGGACTGAAATGCTGAAAATCATTTTCCCTTCGAGAACTAAGTCTAAAAGTCCCGAAAACCAGAGAATACCTTTCGGATGACCGAGAAAATCAGACCACAATTCTTCGTCTCCTTAAACGATATAGAGATCCTCGTTGACGTACGATCACTGGTCGTAAATCCATCTGGTCGTAAGTAGGACTGTAATTAATTTTGCAATTTTAAAAAAAATCTTTCTTTAATTATTATTGTATTTTTAAAAAAATATTTTTTACAATTTCTTTACGTTTGATAACATTAGCGCCATCTTTCTAAACATTGATTTATTTCTTATTTTGATGTTTGTCAGTTTCAAGTCAGACACATATTACAGTACAGTTTTACCTGAATTTATGGGACAAAAAGTTATTGTTTACTAGGCCATTGTGATAATGACCACGTCTCCATCAAAGAGGGGCACAGGTTCGATTCTTGCCAGATGAAACATTGTCTTAAATAAGATTTTCTTGAATGTTCAAGCTGTTAGACCATACAAAATACTGTATTAAATAAACGGAGCGTTTACTGAAATGTGGGTATACACTAAAAATAACGTTTAAAGTAATCTTCTATATCTATCAAACTCAAAATGTCTGTCTGTCTGTGTCTATGTATGTGTAAGCTTTTTCTGCGTTTCCATATTTTTCATCCGAGTTTGATGAAGTTTTTTTTTAATGAGTGGCAAAATAACCGAGGCAGTCCAACAGCGCAGTATGGATGCCCAGAGATATCCACTAGATGAAAAATCGATAAAACTTAAGGTAACCACCTCTTTGCAAAAGTTGCACGCAAGAAAAGTTTTTTTTTTTCCAGAAAAGACGATTTTGCTTAAACCGGACGCAAAAGATGCCCGCTGCAGAGGCGACAATGCAATATATTTGACCTTTTGACCCTTTTCTGTCATTTCGCCTAAAAATGGTGAAAAACATTGAAAAAAATGTTATTTTTGAAATCTTCTCAAAATTCAACCTAGCACGACTTTTGCAGGCTTCAACAAATTTCGACGCAATTTTTTTGGCAAAAAATAGCTCTCCTCATGACGAGTTGAACAAGTGGTCAAATGTCCTGTCAAGAGCGTCCGTGCATGCTTGAAAAACGTAAAAACTTTCTTGAAAATCCATTTTGGTTCATTGATCCGGTAGTTTTCGACCAATTTGCTCTTAATTTGGCCTAAGCATTAATAACGGTCAAATAAATGTATTCGGCTCACGTATAATTGATGTTTCCTAATATTCCGGAAAAAAACTTCTTAATAAAAGTCCCTACTAAACCTGGCCAAACATGCATCATGTGACTGAGTTGGGTAATTGAGGTAACGAGGTCATCGCTGAAGGCGGCATGACTGTGGACCAGGTGGGTAGTTATGGGGTGCTGGGTGTGCATCTGCGGGTCACAGGTTTAGTACGTGTGCGGGTGACGGATATATATGTGCGACATTTGGACACCTTGAGGCGGTGTAATGGTTAGCAAGCTTGACTTGCTAGAACAGTTACGACTGAGTAGTGAGTTCGATCCTCACTGGGTGCCCAAACATTTAAGCTTGGAAAATCAAAGGACATTGGGAATGGTGTTAGTCGGGTGGGGTCATGAAGTTATTTCTCTAATTAACTCCCAAATTCTTACACCTACCCAGTGAGAATCAAACCAGTAACACTTCTACCCAAGGAATACCCAAAGAAAACCCGTCAATACCATTACTAAAATAGACCGTTCTAGCACTCCCCGCTTCCATTGGTAGCCTTTTTAAACTCATTAATTCCACTTTCAATTTCGCTCTAATCTATCACATACAGCAGTACCCATCTTCCACTTCTCTTTCCTTTCAAGTATGCGTACAGCATTTTGTGAAGTGCGTCAATCGTATACCCTCGGCTGCACCCCTTTTTGAGTCTGTCCCTAATTTATCACTTTTTAGGTAATCACAGAAAACAATCCCTCCTTTTTCCTTCCCACTTTTTCTAGATTCACACACCCCTTCTTTCACACTTAAAAAAATCTAGACACAGATATCCGCACAAAACATATCCCAATTGTGTCCACCCACTCCCCTCCTTTTTTCACTTGACTAAACCATACGTACAAAAAAACGCTTCTCTCCATTTCACTTGTTTTAAATTGTTCACGTCCAATTACGCCTACCCCCACCTTTTTGCACTTGAACACAGACTAGCACCGTGAATTTCGAGTGCCCTTTTGACCTGTGCTGGATCCCCACTAATTGGTCTAATCATGTTTACGTCAGGATCTCATTGGTGGAACACTGCTCCCCTGTTCAAACATGCGTCACAATATCATGGTTACCGCTTTTTGTACATAACTTTTGACACGATTTAGCTTACAAGTTTGAACTGTCATTTGAGTTATATTCCTACATTTACTTGTTACTGTCAGTTTAAAACATATTGCAGCCCCTTTGCTCAAACAACTATTTCCACTCAAACACGTGTTTAATTAGTGATTGCTTCTCTTGCGTCTGTTTTGCTATTTGCTTTTTCCCAGTAACATATTTCCCCCGCTATGCCTCGTAAGAAAATTCGCGTCTTAGACTTCAGCCGCTTTAGCCTCAAAACGAAGGAAATAAAACGAGTCGTCCCTTGAGACTGTCACAGAAAGCTACTCGAAATGCCCTTGCTAGGTCAACCGAAACAGAAGAACGGAGAAATCTTCGCCTTTCTAGAAACTCTTTCCTAGCTGCTCTTGTGCGCGCAGCTCAAAGTAAAAAACCAAGCACCAGACGACAGAGAAAACAAATGCAGCCTCTGCTGCTGCCGCACGTATTGGTGAGGATGATAAACAGCGTTTTAGACGGCAAAGAAGAGACGCCGAATCAGCCGCTGTTGCACGTTCTAACGAAAGCGATAAACAACGCGTCAGACGACGGAAAACAACTGCTGCCTCAACCGTTGCTGCACGTGCAGGTAAAGACAATGAACAACGTCTAGACGGTGAAGAAGAGACGCTGATTGAGCTGCTGCCACACACGCTGGTGAGCCCAAGTAACGGCGCAAAAAACATCAACGATTAGACGCCACTACAACGGGGTTTTTGTGCACAACGGAGAGTGAACCAGTTCGAGTCAGTTGGCTAAACGCAAACTCACACCGAAAAGACGCTGCACGATGTATTACACGAATCCGTCCTTCAAGATGGTCCAATAATGCTTTCCACTACGACCCGACAGTCAACTATACTCTCCTGTCTTCAGTTGGGAACCATGTCCGTCATTTGTCAGCCATGCGGGGTCAAAAATGGCCAAGGGAATCTAATAGTCTGTGTTGATCCGACGGTAAAGTACAGTTGCATCATTTGCGGGCAACCACGGAACCTTTAAAATTGCTTCTGCCAGGTGCATTTTCACAATCCTGAACATTTCCATCAAAATTCCAGGAGATAAAACTGCGCTTTTATGATGACCTTTTTCGGTGCTAACATCATACAGGGGAGTGGTTACATACCCACTTTTAAAGTCCAAGGACAGATTTACCACAGAACCGGTTCACTTCTTCCTCTGGCAAACGAGTGCCCCAATTTATACAATTGTACTCCGTCACCGACTACATGAACCAAACAGGGCGACGCACGATATTTTTTTTACCAGGCATAGAAAAACAAATAGTTTTGAAACTATAAAAAAATACTTCACGAGATCAACAGCTACATCCGCAGTTTTAAATACGCGTTGAAAGCTACAACTACGCCCATTTTATTTCTGTTCTAATTGACGCTGACAGAATCTTGTGGGCTCCCATTTCGGCCTCTTTAACGCACCCACTTCTAATGAAATTGATGTGGTTATTTATGGGCAACAGCACAATAGACGAGGCATCATACTGCAGTGCAGGGGCAATAATATGCAGAGGATCAGAGAGACATACAGGTCCTGAGACGCATTCCAATAACCACCCCCTTTTCCCTACGGTGACGACGGATATCACTTTGGAATTCCTTTGCTCGTCAGCAACTCACCTCTGTCCTGTAGGCAATTCTACGCCTACCTCTTCATAGTTCGCGATGGCAGTTTCAATCCTCCTCATCGCGAAAGAACTCTTTTCAGTCAACTTCCTGTAGACGCATGCAAGAGACAAATGCGCGAAAATGGAATCTGGACGACTCTGTTACATAGTGACCAATCAAACACACCTGCAGTCAGACAGATACATTCTTTTGGGAGACGGAATCAGGAACGACAGCGAAAACTTTGGTGAAGTATTCATCCTTCCATCAACGTTCATTGGGAGCCCACGATACATGAATAAACGCATGCAAGATGCTATGATTTATATGCACCATTTTAGCCGGTCGGACCTATTTGTCACCTTCACCTACAACCCGAAGTGCTCTAAAATTACCAGAGAATTGCTACCGGGACAAAGAACGCCAGACAGACACGACCTTATTGTTCGAGTCTTCCAGTTAAAAGTGACACTACTTATTCGACTTATTCATTCAGGTAAAGCGTTTGGAGACATGAGAGCCTATATGTACACAGTTGAGGGACAGAAGAGAGGGCTGCGACACATTCACTTTTCTCATCTGGATTCTGAATAAAATCAACGTGAGCGACATTGACAGACTTATCTCCGCAGAACTGCTCGACCCAAATGTGGACAAGGACCGCTTTAACCTCGTGACTGCGCACATGGTTCATGGACCACGTGGAAGCGGGTTCAACATGGATATATCGTGCATCAAAGAAAAGAGGTGTACTGAATGATATCCAAGACCTTTTCTACGAGAAACCTAGACAGGCCTCGACGGCTACCCACTTTATCGCTGCTGAGAGCCAGGAGATGGACGGATTACGGTAAAACATAGGAGAAAACCACGTCGACAACCGATGAATTGTGCCCTACGGCCCCTTCCTTCTTAAAAACTTCAACGCCGACATTAACATCGAATATTTTAATTCTGTTAAGTCTATAAAGTAGATCTGCAAGTAAATCACTAAGGGCTCCGAAGCTGCATCTTTTGGCCTCGAAATGGATACCATCCGAGATTAAGTCACTTGATTCCAAGTCTCACGGTACCTCTGCTGCGGTGAAGCCTTCTGCGATTCTTTCAATATCCCAAATATGGAAGCTATCGACACATCGAACCGCTGACTGTGCACCTTGAGGACGGTCATAGAGTTTACTTCTCCAGCTCTAATGCTGTTTATTTGGCACAGGAAACCAAGAACACCGCGCTCAACGCCCTTTTCAAGCTATGCACCAATGACCCGTCTGCCAAGATCCTCCTGTATTCCCAGGTTCCATCATACTACACGTGGAAAAAGGAAACACGTATTTGGGAAGTCGACGGACTGCCAAACTTAAAATATTTCCCCACCCTTGGAAGAGTATACAGAGTCAGCCCTAAACAACCGGATTGTTTTTATCTTCGCCTACTGCTGCTTGAGGTCATGGGAACGACATCTTTCGAAGACTTGAAAACCTTCAACGGTGAAACATTTCCTACATACCACGAAACCAGCCTTAAACGACGCCTGCTAAGAGGACGTCGCTCAATGGGACGAAACAATGGCCGAAGCAGCTACAATACGCTCGGTGAGTAATCTTCGAAAGTTCTTTCAGTGCTACTTCAAAGATGCGAACTCGGTGATCTTATGCCCCTAGGGAAGAAATACAAGGAAGACCTTTCAGTGGACTACCACCACCAAGGACAACATAAGCTGCCTCATTTGAATGTCGGCTTTAACGTTGAATTCTTTAAAAGAGCACTCACTGAAATTGAGGACAGCTTACTGCCAGTGGGAATGAGCTACCATCTTATGTTCTGCCAAAAGCCAAAAGAACGCACTCACAGACACTACCAATGGGCGTCATTCAGGAAACAGCCAACGATCTTCAGCAGTACATCGACGAAATTGAGCCGAAGTTTCTTCAGGATCAGCAGTAAGCACACAGCGTTGTCTATAGTTCTATCCGCGAAAGCAGAGGGGGGATTTTCTTTTTAGACGCCCCAGGAGGAACTGGTAAAACATTCGTGACTAAAAAGTGCACCAACAATAGGGGATCGCCTTGTCTATAACTTCTTTATGGATTACCGCGACTCTTCTGCCCGGTGGTAGAACGGCTCGTTCTGCATTCAAACTATGCTTCTGCGTCCGGCTCAGCCACCTGTAATATAACAAAATACTAAGAAAAATCAGAAGTGCTGCGAAGATGCCAGCTCCCTGATAGGGGACGAATGCACCATGGCCCATAAAGAATCCCTATAGGCACTGAATAACACCTTGAAAGACATCATAGGTTACAAGAGCTAAATGGGAGGCGTTTCCCTTCTTCTGTCTGCTGATTTCAGATAAACCCTGCCCGTGATTCCAAAAAGGCACCAGAGACGACGATGAAATGGCTTGCATTAATTCATCTTCCTTGTGGCAGAACGTGACAACATTGACCTTTATAACAAACATGAAGGCCAAGCTATTCAGCGACAGTT
Source organism: Acanthosepion pharaonis (assembly GCA_903632075.3). Taxonomy (NCBI): domain Eukaryota; kingdom Metazoa; phylum Mollusca; class Cephalopoda; order Sepiida; family Sepiidae; genus Acanthosepion; species Acanthosepion pharaonis. The sequence goes on from CAHIKZ030005375.1 coordinate 2,061,841, forward strand.
TAGCGGATGACCTCTCCAAAGTAATTCTTGCCATCGGTGATAGCACAGCTCCCTCAGATACAGCTGGAGAGACATCTGTTTCACACGTAGTCACACCTGTTGATACTTTGGACGATCCTACGGCAGCTATTTTCCCTGACCTACACACCAACTGCAACAATCTAATTTGGCTATGTGAAAGAGCAATACTCACCCCAAAAAGCATATTTATTGCCAAAATCAACGACGACCTACTGCGAAACGTTCCGAGACATCTCCATACCAAAAAGTCCGCGGACACTGTTGTTGACTCGGAAGAGGCCGTTCATTACCCCACCGAGGTTCTCAAATCCTTGGACCTCTCCGGACTACCGCCTAACCAACTTCATCTCCAAATTGGAGACACAGTCATGCTGCTGAGAAACCTAGAGCCATCACGCCTCTACGGTTAGTGGTTAAAAATGCACTGCCCCATGTCATTGAAGCAAACATTCTTATCAGAAACAGTGTCTTCATACCACGGATACCTCTAACACCATCCGGTAAGGAATGCCATTGTTCCCTGCGGAGACTTCATTTCACCCTACGTCTGTCTTTTGCTATGTCCATCTACAAGACGTAAGGCTAAACACTGACAACAGCCGGTCTACACTTAGGGGAACTATGCTTTTCACACGGTCA
>CAHIKZ030005375.1:2065000-2075000 GCA_903632075.3 Acanthosepion pharaonis
CAAATTGCCTTTTGGAATACAATGTACATTTTGAGATCTTTCCCTTCTGGAGCCAGTTGGTTATGTCATGCGGCATGTCATGAATTTGTTCTATGAAAACTTTTTTGACAGTTCTGTTCGCTTAGTATTCTGCGACCCCCGAATGCGTAGCATCTTTTTATCTTGACACGGCTGTCAAATGTCGTAGTGTTCGTTTTGGGGGGAAAGTATTTCTGGCTGCATTTAACCAGCTTTTAACTGTCACACTATTTTGAGACGGACTTCCGATTTTTTTTTTATCCTAGTATCTCCAAAAAGTTCGGTTATTTTACTTTGAGTTAAAAAAAAATAAATAAATAAAAAAGTAGTTTCTGTTATAGATAATTTCTATCTAAATTTCTTTCTTTATCGTCCTATTCTCCATTTCTTTTCGATTTCTTGTTCATATATTCTTTCTATAATTATTTGCATTTTTCTTCATTCTTTCATTTCTTTCTTTCCTTATATTTTCTTCATTTTTATGACTTATTTTTCATTTCACTCTTTTCTTTGTTTTATTTCCGTCTTTTTTCTTTTCCTTCTTTTTTCTTTTACTTCTTTGTTTCTTTTTTCATTCCATTTCTTTTTGTTTCTTTTCATTCTTTCTTTCGCCCTTTCTTCCCATACATGTCTTTCTTTCTTTTTTTCTATGTCTTAAGTCTTTTCTACTTTCAAACTTTTGTTCATTTTCCTTCTTATCATTTATTTCTTTGTTTCTTTCTTTTCCATTCTTTCAATCATTCTTTATAGTTTCTCATTTTTCTTACTGTCTTTTTTTTCCTAATGTTCATTTTTCCTCTTTCATTTCCTTTTTCTTTTTATTCATTTTGTAATTTTCTTCCTTTTATATTTCATTTTTATCTTTTCTTTTACTGCTTCCTATTTCTATTTAGTTTTAATTTAGTTTTTTTTTTCCTTTCTTTCACTTCTTGATGTTTTATAGCTTTTCTTTTTTTTTCTTTTTCGTTTGTTTGTTTCTTCTTTTTTTTTTAAATCATTTTCCTACCGGTCTCTCATTAAAGAAAATATGTGCATTTAAATTATTTTTTCTTCCATTAATTCTCCTAGCTTTTCTTCTTCTTCTTCTTCTTCTTCTTCTTCTATTGTTATTGTTGTTGTTATTATTATTGTTATTGTTATTATTATTATCATCATCATCATCATCATTATTATTATTGTTGTTGTTGTTGTTATTATTATTATTATTTAGTTATAATGAATAATGCCTGGAGGTTTAGTTCAATGAAAGGCAAAAAGGGTTCGATATATGAATAACAAAAGATTTGCACATACACATATACACACGCATATATATATATATATATATATATATATATATATATATATATATATATATATATATAATGAAAGGCGCAAACGCTAATATTCCATGGTTATAATTTATTACACTGGAATCGTATTCACGATCTAATTCATCAAACCTACAAATTCAAAAATTGCCGAGAAATATGGAAACAAAGTTTATTGTTTTGAAAATAATTGATGCATACGTAATGAGCTTTGAGGAGTAGTGAGAGTTGAGCGAGATGTATATAAACTGAAGGATCAGTTGAAGCCAGCGGTAGGAGCTGAGACGAATCAACAGCGTCCGAGGGAACTGTTGAACCCTACGTGACCTGCCGCCAAGTCTGGCTGACGTAACACCTCGTGTAAATGTTTAATCCGCTTCATTTTTTAGAAGAAATACAATGTCACGACAGAAAGTCGAACGGGAAGGGTTAATTTTTTTGTATCAACGATTATGTAAACCAACTGAAAATTAACCCAGCGGCCTTCTTTGTCATTTGTTATAATATGTGTGTTTCCACCAGAGGAAGCATTTTTATTCTTTTTCATAGCACGGTTCCACCAACTATATTCAGTCACAAAGTGCGAAGGAAAGTTTGATCTTCACTGCACTATAATCCCAGGAACACAACGTGGGTAGATCAGATGAAAGAACGAAAGCGGACCATCAGTTAACCGGTGGCACTAGTGACCAACGCGTAAATAATCCAGGATCGAGCCGAGCAGGGCATGTTATACATATATTTATGAGTAAAATTGCCGAGTGGCGAAACTGTTTTGCTTTTTAATTTTCTGGCTATAAATAATAAATTATATATATATATATATATAAAATATATATATATATATATATATATATATATATATATATATATATATATATAACGCCATTCTACTCCAACAGCTTCTTCTCTTGTACTTTCCAACAGCAGTACTCCCTTCCTCTTACTTGCTTCCATAATAAATATAATCTTCAATAATTTAAATGTAATGTCAATAGACATCTATTGCATTGATCCCTATTCATCTTTTCAACCTCCCTGTTCTTCGTTTTTACCCTATCTTCACCTGGCTATACTCTTTTTCTTTTCCGTTACTTACGCTCTCGGTAGCCCCTTGCATACTAGTGGCACTCGTATCTTGCATGGGGTGAAATATATATATATATATATATATATATATATATATATATAATGATAATAATAAGGAGGAGACTTTAATTATTCATTTCGATTATAATGTATTTCGTGAACACCAAGGTGTTCAATCTTCAAACCGAAAACTGTATATATATATATATATATATATATATATATATATACGTATATATATAAATATATATATATATATATATATATATATATATATATATATATATATATATATATATATATATATGGTAGTATATATATATATATATATATATAGTATATATATATATATATATATATATATATATATATATATATATATATATATATATATATATATATATATATATATATATATATATATATATATATATATATATATATATATATATATATATATATATATATATATATATATATATATATATATATATATATAGTATATATATATATATATATATATATATATATATATATATATATATATATATATATATATATATATATATATATATATATATATATATATATATATATATATATATATATATATATATATATATATATATATATATATATATATATATATATATATATATATATATATATATATATATGGTATATATATATATATATATATATATATATATATAGTATATATATATATATATATATATATATATATATATATATATATATATATATATATATATATATATATATATATATATATATATATATATATATATATATATATGGTAATATATATATGGTATATATATATATATATATATATGGTAGTATATATATATATATATATATATATATATATATATATATATATATATATATATATATATATATATATATATAATGAATAGTAAAAATAACTAGGAATATGTCGAGGGACACCGATCTAAACTGTAACTCAAGCTACTTGTCTGAAATATTTATCTTTGCGAAGATCGCAATTCGTAGGAAATTCATTTTTATGGATTTTAGAGTGTTTCCCCAGGACGCATTATTAATGTTACGGCTCTGTCTAGATGGACTTTCCCATTTCGGTTTTCTTATTTGTATAGATATTAACCACTGAAAATTTTTGCTGTGGGAGATCGCCGTTTTCCTTTTATGACAGGCTTGGCATTGGTAGTTTTTTTGTAGCATTTTCTCTTCGACCGTTAATTAATTTATTCTTTCTCTATTTCTCTCTTTCCCTTTCTCTCTCTCTCTCTATATATATCTCTCTCTGTCTTTCTATTTCACTCTTTGAACACAAACACAATCGCACACACACACACAGATATACACACACACATATATAGCAATTTAATAAGAGGAGCTTCGAAACTACTCAGCCGTAATTGATCGAGCATAACAAGCTTGCTTAACAAACAAAGGCTCAGGGATAGAGCGTATGGAAATCAGCCTACACCAATAAATCCCCAACATCTGAACTCTAAAGAAAATAGCTATATTCCTTTTCCCAGACCAACAAAAATGACTAAATAATCGATCAGAATTTATCTGAAAACACAAACACGAAAACAATTTCTTATTAGGTTAATTAAAAATCGAAAACTAAAAACGAAAACTATTATAAAACTCCATCAGGAAAAATGCAGACAGACGCATCATAAGAAACTCAGCTAATGTAACATAATTTAGACCAGCCTTTCTCAACCTTTTTACCCTTGCGTAACGCTTAAAATAAATTACATGTCTCAAGGAACAGCTGCACAGAAACAAAATTATATAACATATCTTTCTCATTTTATTTTCATCGTTGTTCGCGTGGTAAATATCATAATAACTGCTTTAAGGAAATATTAATATTTCTTTGTCAAATTTTTCGGTAATGCAAAATAAACTTTATATTGTTCGTTTATGATACTTCATCACTAAATATATTCCCAATGATTGTTAATTTTTTTTATGACAATAAGGTTAGATAGGATGATGTCAATATTACAATATTACAATAACCAAGAATATATTGTACGTGTTTAGTAATATTATGTATATGAAATTATATAAAAAGTCAAAAGTGCATTATCTCACCTGTTCTCGCGGAACCCTTGGGGACCTTTTGCGGCATGTCAGGGTTCTGGAGAACCCTGGTTGAGAATCGCTGCTTTAGACAAAGCCAATACTTTAGACTAAATCCTGAAGACACAAAGCCCCGAATCAAATATCAAAATAAATAAAAAATATAAATAAATAATTAAAAAAAGTTAAGTAAATATAAAACAATAACAATAAAAATTACAAACTATGAATGCTCACATAAACACAAGTAAATCTAATAATAATAATAATAATAATAATAATAATAATAATAATCAACAAATAATTAAACAATCAATAATAAGTAATAAGTAAAATTTTTTACAAACAGCAATCAGATTGTTATCCAAGAATAAATTGTTGCTGCCGATACTGGAGTTTGAACATAGATCGCTAGAGAGCAAACACAGTCGACCCCATTTTGAATAAGTAGACCACGTGATGTAAGGTAAATGTATAGATGGGAATTAGCGAGGCGTCTAATTGATCATTATTTCTATACTATCCTCTATTACTATTCGGATCGCTATTCTCTATACTACTGACTATACTATTCTCTATATTGATCATTATACGGATTACTATTAGGATTACTATTTGGTGGTTACTTTACGAGCGAGTGTTATCAAGCAAGTACTATTAGTGCGAGTGTTATTCGAAGGCGTCTAACAGCAGTATTGTTCAACGGCGTTACTATAGTTGTATTTGCGATTACAAAGTCTCTACTACAACGAGCATTACGAAAGTGACAACGTTTATTCGTTGACATTACAAAAGTGGCAACGAGTGTTCGTTGACATCACAGAACAGATCCACAAGTAATTCTACTTATTAAACTCTGGAATAATTTGAAATATTACCGCTCACCCAATAGACGTTAGGATAATACAATAGACATCGCTACCGATAATGCACCACTGTCTAGCGTCTAACACGACACACATGGCCTGAAGATTGCTTCCAAACATGAAACAGACTTTACTGGTCGATGATTTCCTCAATGTCCGCTTATATATACAGTGGGGGAAAACAAATATTCGTACACACAAATGCATATTAACTTAATATGCATGGAAAATAGAGAAAATTATTTGATTGAAATAAATGCCATTTATCCATTTTAATGGCTGAAAAAAGTATTCCTACAATGCAAATTTCAGATTTTAAAACATTTAAATTGCTTTAATAGTATAAATTATTCAAGTGGAACATTCTAGAATGTTCCAATAATGTTGTCAATACTTATTTCTAGCCTAAAAATACAAACGGGACATTATGTAATCGATAAATATTCGTGCAAGAAGGTTATCATCATGTCAAGAGGTAAAGAATTGACAAATTCGCAAAAAGAACTGATTACTAAATTCTGGAAAGAATGCTAAAGTTAGAGGAAAATCTCAGACAACGTGAATTTTCCATTTATTACCATTAGTTCATTCATTGTAAGGTATAAAAAATTCAAAACTGTTGAAAACCAAAGAGCAACAGGCACTTCAAAACAAAATCCAAAGTTTACTCGTCTAGAGTTGCAGGATGATTTACTTTCATCAGGAATCTGTGTCACTAAACGGACAATAAGCAATGAAATTCATAGGAACAATCTAAAGTCACGCTTTCCTCGTAAAACTCCATTGCTATTGAAAAACACAGAGACGCCAAGTTGAAATTCGTTTGGAAACAAGGATAAGAAAAAATTGTATTGGGAAAAAGTATTATAGACAGACGAAACCACTGATTTGTTTGAATGTAAATTCTAGATATCATGTATGGAAGAAATATGGTGATGCTTTCAAACAAAAGAACACAGTTTCAACAGTGAAATTTGGTGGTGGCAGCATTATGGTTTAGGGATGTTTTTTCTGCAAAATATACTGTCAACATATCAGTAATATATGGTAGAATGAATGCGGCAGCATACCAAAATATTTTGAAAGCAAATTTAATGATTTCAGTTGCAAATCTTGAACTTCCTCTTGATTGGATCATCCAACAAGATAATTATCCGAAGCACACTGCAAATCGACGAAGAAATGGCTTGCTGAAAATAATGTAAATATCATGGAATGGACAAGGAAGTCCGCAGATTTAAACCCAATCAAGAATCTGTGGCATTATTTGAAAATTCAAGATGTTGGTTGCAGTAAAAGTGAGTTATGGCTATTCTACAAAGTATTAAAGTAAATTATGTATTCTTTTTTTAAATTGTATGAATACTTTTTTCACACATTATAAATGGGATTTATTTTTATTAAATCAAAATGTTTCATTTTTCTATGCATATTTAGCTATTATACTGCAGTGTACAGGTAATTATACGAAAATTGTGTTTACTCATGAGTTGTAAATACAGTAAATTAAAATTTTGCATAACTGTATATATATATATATATATATATATATATATATATATATATATATATATATGGCCTTGTGCCACATCTGACATAGGCTTGGAAAATCGATATATATATATATATATATATATATATATATATATATATATATATATATATATATATATATATATATGTGTGTGTGTGTGTAGAAAATATGTATATATATATATATATATGAAATATGTAGATATATATATTATATTATATATATTACATATATATGTATATATATTATATATATTATATATATATATATATATATATATATATATATATATATATATATATATTACAGAATATAAATTCAAAATGACCGTATTTGAAATTCTATTCTATGTATTTATATATGATCTGTTATAATAAAAACATTGAGCTCTTCTTTGTGAATGAGTTTTAATATTTTATATTATTAGGATTCACTTGGATTATATACCTATGGGTTATTACCTGTATATATGTATATTATATTTTAGACAGCAAAAAAATACAAAATTACCTCATGTGGGTATAGTCTATTTCAGACTAGCACTGGTATGTCATCCTCAGTCCTAGACTGACTGTCACGGAATGGGGCTTTTGAATTTAATTTTAGATTGACGCCTCGTTATGATAAAGAATTTTAAAGATTTAAAGATTTTCATGTCTACTTTTCACATATTTCTAGCCATTTTCCTTTATTCTTATGGAAATTTAAATGAGTATGTTTGTTTAACGGCATATCAACTCCTTATGGGTCATTTAATGCCGAAATTTAATTGCATTGGGAGTATTAGTAATTTCTTTTACAGAAATGTATTGCTGGTTATTTTTTTCTTTTAAAAAAAAATATTGCTGGCAATTTCATTTATTAGGTTGATGCAAAAATAATGTCGTTTTTGACGTTAAGTTGAACGTCAAAAAACGACATTATTTTTGCACCAACCTAATACTATGGAGATGTATTGTTGGTATTTTTACTATAACGGTTTTTGTACTTTCATAGCGTTTTGATCAAAATTTTGTGGTTATCTATTTGCCTCTAGCTGGGACCTTAACAGAAGTTAAATGGTGGTTCCACGATCTTCAAATCCTCCTGATCACAGGCCTTGATGCCGGATTTAGTTTATCGTTATACCCAGGAAGGGAAATTTAAATATAACTTGTTTAATTTTTTTTGGCTTATACAGTGTGACCCGAGTATAAGAGAAACCCGGATATAAGAGAAACCCGGATATAAGAGAGATTTTCTCTGGTCCCAAATTAGAGCCTTTGTTAATGTATATAAATTAGACCAAACCCGGATATAAGAGAAACCCGGATATAAGAAACTTCTTCAATCTAGTTGATCAAAGTGATGGTTCGTGAATTTATGATATAGTAATTATGCGTACAATCCTTATCTTAATGTGATAACAACAACAAAGATGAAGACAATAGTCCGAATGTAAATAGTGTATATAATAACGTAGAGACTTTTTAAAAACCCAGAGGGCAGTTAATGAAGGACGATATTATTGGTATCAGTAGACGTTACTCGACGTCTATCAGATTTGAAAGGAGAGATATATTAGCCTTCCAGTAAACTTTACTGTAATACTCGATAAGCATTCAAATGAATAAATTCTAATTAAATATGAATTTGTGAGGCTTTTTTAAAACCCTAACGTAAGTTTAGATCACAAATCAAACAATTGCGCGTAGGACTTCATTATCAACTCAATATTTCAATGGCTGTGTAATACGCGCATCACGAATTCTATATACCAGTTTTGCGTCTAGAGTTGTCTTTCCCTAGACTGATTGCCAACCACAACTAAAAGGTCGAGCCTGCCTGACTATTTTCCCAATGATTAAGCTGAGATGAAATGAATTCATATTTTCTTGAGGCTATTTCTGCGTAAGTGAATGCAGCGAACTCCCTCGAAATTTGAACTCGGCTCGCTGGTTTCGCCTTGTGAATCGATAACCGTTACACTACGCGAAACTCGAGCGTTACGGCCATATCACGTTAAAACACCGAATTCCGTAAAATCACCGAAGTTAAGCAACGTCGAGCCTGGCCAGTACCGAGATGGGTGACTATTTGGGGATGTCATGTGCTGTAAGTTGGATGTGCGGGTGGTGTAATAGAAAATGGCTCGAAATTGTTAATTCGGAGATTCCAATTCCCGCTTGGTTCGCTATATTCACCTTACGCGCAAATATGGGGAAAGTATGAATCCATCTCTTCTCCCCCTCCTATGGGCTAATTAGTAAGACATGTATCACTAAAGTATATTCCTGCCCCACAGACAAAATTCTTACAATCTAAAAATAATATTTTATTCTTTAGCCCATACGCACATCCAGCACCTGGCATTCCCAAACGATCACCTATCGAGATAGGGTTATGGTCGGGTTCCTTGTACCCCGGGTGATAGTCCAAGGTAGAACCAATAAAGAAGAACTCGAACACGGATATGGAATAACACAGATATATTACAAACAGGAATATATAAGCAAGTGTAAATGGATATAAATCCGACAGAATGTAGAAATTTTAAAATAATCACGAACTTTTAGGAATACGTTATAAAAGCATCGCCCATGTGACTACGACGTGACCACGTTAAACGGAAAGCTGATCTTTTTAAAAATTTTCAGTTATCTGTTTTACTCTTGGATAAGACTTGTGTTTTTATGTCCATCGTTTTCGTCATATTGAACTGAATTTGTATTTTAATGAATTTTGTCTTGAAAATGGTTTATTAAAACCGAAACGTCTGACGTCGACAATTCTTTCATTTTTAACTACATTTATGGATTTTTGTTTGTTTTTCAAAATTTCTACAAACAGGAATATATACAGAGAAGTAGAAAGTGTTAGTATGAACAATCAGGTTTAGTACAGAGAACAATGTAGTCTCGACCAGTATCACTATTCCAATGTCTTGCAGTAATTGTCTGAACGCGACTCTGTTTCGGACTGCCTCTGACTCGACTGGCCGACTCGCTCTGACGGACTTCTGACTGACCTCAATCCAGACTTCAGACTGAACAGTATTTAGTCACCCCCCCCACGAGGGCATCATGTGGCACAAG
>CAHIKZ030005375.1:2080000-2120000 GCA_903632075.3 Acanthosepion pharaonis
CAATTCTGAACAGATTGCGTCTCCGTGCTCACGATGCACGGAATTCTGCTAATTATCTGCAGCCTTTTCGTCCGGCCTGTTACCGATATCTTCTTCTTCTTCTTCTTCTTCTTCTTCTTCTTCTTCTTCTTCTTCTTCTTCTCTCTATTCTTTTCCGTAAAGAGTGAAACTATTTGAAGAAAGATACCAGTTTTAGTTGACTGGTTTCGTCCGTAATTGCACGCATCAACGCTATTCAATCTTTTCTTCCATTTTTCAACCCCATTCTCTGTTTCTATTAATTATCACCTAGGGAAAGCAGGAAATAAGATGCTATTATATTCTTGGATACAACGCCTCTCTCCATCTCGACATTTCTATCTCTCTCTCTCTCTCTCTCTCTCTATATATATATATATATATATATATATATATATATATATATATATATATGTATTCAAGAAATTAAAACAATTGGTTCATAAAGTGCATCAGTTTAGAAATAACACCTTCAGATTGGGTGCAGACAACTGATCATGTGCATATAATATGTTTGAAAGTATCAACGTTAAGGAGTAGCTGACATCATGGCGGCCATTATTGTAAAAAGTGTATTTTAGGCTACTCTCAGCATTATTTAAATTCCATTACATTAACGCGATTTCTCCTTTCCGACTTTAATCAACTGACGTACTTATAATTCTTCTTGAATTCATCCCTTTATTTGTGTTTTCAATAAATAATCGCAATTATTTTTTTCTTTCGTTAAAGGTGGAAGCCTTCTCGAAAGTTAATTATTACATCGTTATTTACTGAGTTTGTCAAATACAAGCCGTTGCTTTCTACTGAATTTAACTTGAATAAGTTGTATGTTTTGTTGTTTTTTTGTGATTTTTACACTAACGTTCACTCTTTACAAGACCCGAGGGCCACTCGAGTTTTCGAGGTATTGCATGTAACCAGCTAATGGGCAGTTTGTGCTAAATCAGAAGAGAGATCAGTTGCCACTCTCTGACCATCAAGAGTTTTACAGGTGCGCCTGTATGTAGTCATAAACCTTTACAAACGAAGTGAGTATATTCTTAGACAGATCATTTAAATAAAATCAAATCTTAACTCATTTTTATACAAGTTTTTATGGAAGATATATACAACTGGATATTTTACAAGACTAAGCGAAATAACATCAAAACTGGTATTACCATTCCGCCAATATCCGCATTATCTATATAATTCTCAAAATGTGTGTGTGTGTGTGTATGTGTGTGATCGGATGATGCTGATGCGTCTCCACAGTTTTTATCCGATTTCGATTATTATTTTTTTTCATAGATAATCCTTCAGTGCCGGTTTTGAGTCCAAATTTTTGGCGACAATGGCTCTCCACTATTTCCTGTCCATTATAAATCTCAGCAACGTTTTACTATTTGTTATTTGTTCTTGGATATATATATATATATATATATATATATATTTCATAAAAAGTTTAATAAAAATAAATACTTTAAATTATTAATTATTACAATAATATTATTAATTATCATACAGCTCCCTTTTCGGCCCCACTTCCCGCCATTTAAATTGTTAACCTCCCAGTTGCACCCAATTGTTGTTACTAACATTAATTTTCGGGTGGGCTGACTTTAAAGTTAAACTACTCCAAGTGAACCGCAAAAATTACCAGTAATGAAAAACCGGTCGAAGTCGGGTTATACTGCTAGTTTCAGCAGCTGTATAACGCAATACAAACTTCTTACAGAATTCCAGGAATTAAAAAGCAATATGGCAAATATTATTTATAACAATAGGCATATAAAGCAGGGTACGGCAAAAATACCTCCGACATTACTTACGTGTAATGAGGGATACACGCGTAAGCGATCATGTATCGAAAGATACATGGCTGACGAGGCAGGATTTTTCCCGTAGTAGGTTGCCACTTCTTTTTGGGGTAGACCAGTTGCCATCCAAGTTTACAGAACCAGGTCTGTGCTGATATCTACCCATAGCTGGGGGCAGAAGAAGAGGATTCATACATTTCCCAAGGGTAAGTGAATGTAATGGATTTGAGTGAAATTCGAACTCGGCTCTCCGATTCCTCAATCCGAGACGCTATTCATTACTCCATTGTGCCACCTCCCACATATACCTCCCAGAAAAAAACCCGTCCACTGAGATACAACTGACTTTACTGTCAATGGTATCTTTATCTATCGTACTTCTGTGAGAGGTATTTCTGTCGCATTATGTACTTCGTATCAGCTCAGTAAATAACGACAAGTGAAAAAACTTTCTCTAAACTTCATATAAAATTTGCTAAAAAAAAAAAGAAAGAGATTTAATTAATACAAAACAAAATAATAACAATCAAAAATTCGAAACAAGAATTTAGAAAATAAACTGTAATGTATGGCTAAGAAAATAAATATTTAGAACATCAAGGAATTTAAATAAAAAAAATATATGAACATTAAAAGAGATCTCTAACAAAGACACACGATGTATTAATCGTTCATTGTGGAATTTTTGAACGTGATTTCAAATAAAAGGATACAGTTTTAATTAAAAAGAAAGTAATTTATTAAAGCGACAATGTATAGAAAGTGCACTAATTCCTGAGTCTTCCTCGGCAAATTTTTGTTCAGGATTATATAACATATCGGCTTTTTCTACCGCGATTTAAATAAAGGATATTTAAAATGAAATAGCGATGAAAAATAAAACAAGCAGAGGTGGAGAGCTGAATGATGTCGGCTAGGTTGTGCATATAGATATGTAGAACAGCAAAAAAATTTAAATGTAAATTAAAAAGTTCAGGATCCCTGTATCTTCAGCGTACCTCGGTGTAGCATTGTAACCGGCATTTGTTGCATTTATTTCATTTCTCAACTACATATAAGCCTTCATTGATGAATCTATCCTTATCCTGAAGAAGTCCTTTCGAAGTTCGAAACGCATAATATGTGTGATTCTTTTTTCCATTCTTTCATTTACAAGGTTCAGACTTCGAGACTGAATACGTATAATCATTGTCCTTCGAAAGCAGCAACGTTGTTTTCACATCATTGGCCAGCAAATCGATTTTGGATAACCGGTTTGCTCTCTCACTCAGACGTCTGTTATTTTATTCGTGAATGAGGCGACTGGCGAAGCAGAACAGCGGATGAAACTTTTGTTTGTTTGTTTTTTTAAATAAAGTAACAATGTCGAAAAAAGTTGTTTGTATATATTAATAGACTAGCAGCATGGCCCGGCGTTGCCCGTGCTTAATTCAAAAATCGTACGACTCATACAGCAATCGCTATCACTTGACTTAAAATATTTTTGATCTTCCTTGCCTTTAATGGAGTGCCCTTTGCCGTGCTGATGTTGCTACATGCCTTACTTCTTGCCTATCTCACACAGATAGATAGATAGATAGATAGATAGATAGATAGACAGATAGATAGATAGATAGATAGATTGTGTGAACAGGTTGAGGATAGGAGAATAATTACTGTCCTTGATTGATGTTGCTTAACTTTGGGGATCTTACGGAACCGTTGATTACATATGACGTGACCGTGAGAATATATATATATATATATATATATATATATATATATATATATATATATGTCTGTGTGTGTGTGTGTGTGTGTGTGTGTGTATGTTGTGTATGTATGAGAGAGAGAGAGAGGGACCGTGTGAGAAAGAGATAGTTAAACAAGAATTTGCTTATTCGCACTAACATTTTACATTTGAAGCGAGCGTTATTCCTTCAAACAGTGGTCGAAACAAATAATAACCTGAAATTTATTAAACACCATTTAGTGAGTTGCAAACATGTGCACGGGGGAAAATGGAAGCCAGCAAGAATGTACCACGCCAATATCGCATAAATAATCAAAGTAGAAAGCGCCATCATAGCTTGGAAACTAGACTTATGTCTTATCATTTTAACGTAATAGAGTCTTAATGCGTTTTAACATAAACTAGCGGCATGGCTCGGCGTTGCCCGTGCTTGATTAAAAAATCCTACGACTCATACAGCAATCGCTATCACATGACAAAATATTTTTGCCCTTCCTTGCCTTTAAAGGAGTGCCCTTTCCCGTGCTACATGCCTTACTTCTTGCCACACTGCGAATTTTTTCTAAGCTCCATACTAAACATTAAATCTGTTACGAAAAAAGAACTAAACAAAATGAACACAAAACGATCAGCTTTAAAAAAGGACTCGTAACTGGAAAAACCGAATTAAAAAATTATTTTAACAACAAATAATTTGTCACATCCAACCCAATTCTGCGGAATCAGAATCAATGTCGAGTTTAAGCAAGCCAATGAGCCAATTGAAGTAAAGTGCCATGCAGATTTAAATTTTTCCCACTTGTGACGAATGCAGCTATCGATTTTTTTGCATGCTAACATGCTAGGTAACATTCGTGTCAGTCAGCTATTGGCTCTCACGCTGACCAATAGAATCTTCCTGTCTATTCGTGGCAGCCAGCTATAGGCTCACACTCTGGCCAGTAGAAAATGGCCGCAAACTACATGAAAACTGCTGTAGAAGCATGGAAAAATCGATTATTTCCACACACGATGGGAGTTGGGAAATGCAAAGTCGGTCTTGGCCTTTCCGCTAACTTGGAGCATGTGCATGTAAATTTTGGTGCAAATCCGTCGAAAATTGCGGCCGTGCATTCGTTACACACACACACACACA
Source organism: Acanthosepion pharaonis (assembly GCA_903632075.3). NCBI lineage: Eukaryota > Metazoa > Mollusca > Cephalopoda > Sepiida > Sepiidae > Acanthosepion > Acanthosepion pharaonis. Next base: position 2,084,688 of record CAHIKZ030005375.1, read on the forward strand.
CACACACACATACACACATACACACATACACACCCTGCCTTTTATAGATAGAGATAAAAGCTTGATTTTACAAGGCCCAAATATAAAACGTGTCGACATTAGGATACAAAACACTGTTTTATGTCAATCTGTCTGAAATCTCAGAATTCCATATCCTTCTTGTTTTTGTTTGGGTAAAAACACCGACCAGAAAACCGATTATAAACGGTACACATGTCTCAGACACAATAAATTATCAGCATGATCAAAACGGCTGTAAAACCCACAGGGAAATTTAGATTCATGCCTGTAGAATAGTCTTTAAGGTGAAAACTTGGCTAGAATTTCTGCCATGATGGATTTCCTCTTCCGCTTTTACGCTACCTTGCACTAATATTATTCGTTTTAAATTAGGTTTCGACAAAAACTTCCAGGATTTGTTTATTGGCGAGGCGGGGAAATCAATTTTCTATCATGTGTTCAGCTTCTACCTAAAGTAAAAGCATAGATCTGAAAACTTTTGCACACACTTTATATTAAACTCAGTTGTTAAATAAACAAAGGAATGCTACAGTTTAGATAATTCTTTTCAAATATTCAAGAGTATTAACTTATATGGTATACACGAAAGTAAAGCTGTAGGGGGAATCATCCAAAACGTTTAAATGACAATAAAAAGAAGAGTAATAAATTATAAAATCAAAATTTCAATTAACATGTAATATTGTGTATATTATAGCGCTCCAAAAATATGAATTTGATTATATTTTTGCGTATATACAGGCTTCACCGGTTGTATGAGTACTAAGGATCTTTAGTCTAAAGAATACAAACGTGACCAGATATCTCACAACTTTTGACTTGTGCTAAACTAGTGGGTTCCCAAACATTTTCTCTGGAACGCATTTTCGAAAAGAAAATTCGCTCGCGCCTCACCAAAGTTTATGCGATAAAAGTACATTTTTGTTGTGGTACGATCCACCTAATTTACATAGTGGAGTACCGACCATATAAATATGGTTGGTACCGGGAAGACGGGGGATGAAGCAGAGATCCAATCCAGAGACTCTGCCCGACTGCGATTTAGTCAACCCATTCTACAGGAACGGTCTTCCCAAGAATATACCAAACTATCTGTAAATATTGTGTACACGTTCTTGTTTCAATACATTTTGTTTAAGTACATTTTGTGTTGTATTATTATTATTCCAGGCTTTATTCAAGTTTCAACAATTTTAAAATAAAAATATGAGAGAGATTTAAAGGGAGATAACCGCGGATTCGAAGTCAGAACGTTATCATTGATAACTCTCTCCTCCAATTTGTGGACACTAGTTACTATATTCTTAATACTTAATGTAAGGCAAAAATATCATAATGATAAAATCGGTCAATAATCATTTATAAATATTTACACTGGGACTCATGGATGCAATTACAAGTGATTGATAATAATATTTTAAATTTTGAAATCGTATTTATTTTTGACATATGAATTTTTTGAAACTGTTTCTAAAGCTTTGATTGACTTTTTTCCGCGTCAACTGTTATCCTCTTCCCTCGCATGTATGACGTGCTTTGCACACTTTGAGAAACCACTATGCTAGACTAAAGTCAAGCTGTTAATTGTGGTATTGCCATTCTCGAATGTTTACTTGTAGAATTGAAGTAAGTTTTAAGATACGGGAGAGGAATCTCTTTTAAAACATTTAAACATATCATGAATTTTTTTTATCATTGATGAATCTAATTTAGTCAATACTTTGTGCTGAACGAAGTTTTTCGGAATAATTATAGCCGAAATATTTCTTTCTTTTAAACAAAAAAAAAAATAAGACATTGAAGAGGAGAGTAACAAGTTATTAAACAAGAAGTGACCTTCTGCTTTTAAATGAGAAAAAACAAACAAAAAATGTTGTAAATTTTATCAACTGATGAGGCAAAAATTAAAGTTATTTTTTAATGTTTTATCTTCTAGAATATTTTTGCAAACACACTGATGCACGTTGAAATCCTCACAGTATTTAATATTGTTGAAGTTATCGCTAACATTTTTATTAAGATTTACAAACTCTACGTTTCGTTCAATTTCGCGGACCACCCGGTGAAATTTGAATAAACTGATTTGTTTGGAAAAATATTTTTCGCGGTTTTTATGAACCCTAGTAAAACCAAATATACGTTGTATCCCCTTACCTGTTTGCACTTCTCCACAAAATTTAGTTTCTATCGGTCAATATAAGGTTATTTTAGAGTGCGTGACAGACGGACAGAAGTCACAGAATTTTATATATAGATTACAAAATATAATATATTCTCTAAATGAGCCAGATCTAAGAATTATAATTATTCCGTTAATTCTTCTGTATATAAAAATAGCGCATATGCTTTTTTTTATCTTAGCTATGATTATTTTTGAATGCTTTTTATTATTCTTGCAATATTTCCCTGCTTATATTCCTTAATTCCACTTACATTATTCATGGTTTGACTCAACTTAATTACTACATGTAATTAGAGGAACTATATTGATCCACAAAATCTTACATGTTTGGCGAGGATACCAAAACGGAAACATTTCAAACCTCATCAAGAGTGTAACAAGTAGGGAATTTCGGCCACGATCTATTTAATCTTTTCCCAGACTATGACTTACGCATTTACAAACACAGATGAGTGGAGATAGGTACCGAACATTTCAGCTTTCTATATCAGATCCTAAACGAATCTTCTGACGTTCTTTGTGGATGATGTAGACGGCTATGCTGATGATTATTCATAGTTGGAATAACATTGATCTTGAACAAAAGTCAACATCATTAATAAAGTATTACAAGAATTAGGACATAAGATAAACCTTTCCAAAACGGTAACCGTAACGTGGAATTAGAATGAAAACAATAATGTCATCTACCCTGAATCCATTATAAAGACAATAGGGATGTGGAATACTAAAGTTAAAGTGCCGTGACATTAACCTAAAATCACGAAACATGTACTTTAATAAGATGGAGATTTGCATATGGATGTGGCGAACCAAACTCGTTAAGAAATCTCTAAACTGTCAGCTCTATATACTGGCAATTTGCCGGGTTTCAAAAATATTAAGCCCAAGCCCTGGGAGGGTTTTCTCTCCAGACAGTACCTCGTCTTCGGGAGGTGATGAGACTATTGTCCGGCGATTAAGGTGTACCTAAATTCACTGCGTTGGGTGAATCTACTCCTACCATAGACTATTCTTTAAACTTCGACCTTGTGTCACATTCAGCTACATTGAATCCATCACAAAGAAAATTAGGATGTGGAATGCTAAACATTTCAAATACCATGGTGTATGGGTCAGCATTATCAAACACAGAACAGTAGATAATTAAATTGAACACAGAATAGATTATGGTAGGTGTAGATTCACCCAACACAGTGAATTGCTTCAAAATCAAAACATTAACCTAAAATCACGAAAAATGTACTTTAATAAGATGGAGATTTGCATATGGATGTGGCGAGCCAAACTCGTTCAGAAATCTCTAAACTGTCACCTCTATATACTGGCAATTTGCCGTGTTTCAAAAATATTAAGCCCAAGCCCTAGTAAGGTCTTCTCCCCAGGCAGTACCTCGCCTTCGGAAGGTGATGAGATTATTGTCCGGCGCTTGAGGTGTGCCCAAAAGCTAAACTGCCGAGAGGTCTTGGGCAATTTTTCCATGATATTGCCATTAAACCCACTTTAAACGTCGACCTTGTTTCACATTCGGTAGCGACGTTGGCGCGCTGAAATATACCCTGTCTGCTCTATACAATTGGGGTTTAAGATCGGTACCTTCGAGTAGGTCTTAACGACGACCATCCTTCTTCGAACCTCGTTGGACTGGTGCTACAGAATCACAATCAAATGACTGTACCGAATAACAGAAGTCACGTCACTTGAAGACTGAAATGGATAGCAAATGTTATTCCAAAAGAAAATAATGACAAAATCTCTACGATAAACAAAAGGTTAGAAAGAAAGCTTTTCAGCAATACTGCAAAGGGTAATAACAGTTACTTGAGAAACCTATTTTTCAGAAACATTATTTTAAGAGAAAGATTTTATAAATTTCAACAGACAGTACCACAGACAGTTGTTTAATGAATACCGAATGTTTTTTTTATAAGGATACAGTGAGTATTACGATTAGTGTTATCAAACTCCCCCACAGGAAGATATCTTTGGTAACAAAGAATACCGAACTGTTACGTGACATATGTCCTTCTTTACGGCAGTGAATGTTTGACGATTTCCTTAAAGCTGAAAAAGAGACTCGAAGCGACGGAGATGTGGTTCTACAGAAAGATGCTAAGTATATCATGGACCGAGCACTTGAGCAACGATGAGATCTTAGAGAGGTTTCAAACAAGGAGGAGGCTTATACTTAACATCAGAAAGAGGCAGCTGAAGTTTCTGGAAAACATAATGAGGAAGAAAGGCCTGGAGAATATGATACTCACGGGTCAGTATTTATCGATCCACCCACGAGGATAGAATATGGCACAAGGCCGGTTTAATGTGGGTATCCCCGAGCCCGTAGGCTCGGCCAAAAATATAGCCTTTTTGAACCCGCCTTGACGGATTCAGGCCCTGTCTACCTCCCCGAACGAAACCTTGCCCTTCGGCAAAGCTTCGTCTGGGTTCCTCTCTGCTAATGCAGAGAGTTCGACAGACGCCGACTCGGAAGCTCACAAAGGCAGCGTACTACACTTTGATCCTAGCCTCCAGGCTGGGCAGCTCACGGGTCTAAATGAGGGAAAAAGAGACAAGGGAAAACAGAGCGTGACATACCTGGCGGACTTAAGCAATTGGATGAGAGAACGTTGTCTGGGGAAGAAAGCAGAGAGAAGGAATTTGTTGAGAGCTGAAAGGGATAGAGGGAGGTGGGGGGCGATGATCGCCTACGTCCTGGAAGGAAACGGCACAAACAAAGAAATAAAGACGTTGTTGCTGACATTTCTTTAGCAAGTATTTTTTTTGGGTGAAGTTGCCATCTCTACGCTAAAATGTTGCTGCAGCTGCTTCTTTGTTTTTCTTCTGCTTCTTGCATGAGTTCTCTCCATTCAGGACGAGGGTGATAATGGTTCTCGAACAACTTCCTGTCCATCGTAGCTCTACGTAATGTTTGTTCATTGCTGTCGACCGTCTGTACTTATCATGGTATCATCCATCTACACAAACTCGTTAGGCAGGTCACTGTATGTTTTTTTTCTGTTTCCCGTGTCTTCAATATGTCATGTGTCTATCAAATTCTCCTAGCCCTTTTTTTCTCATTATGGATCCCGATAATTTTAATGTTTCTTTCTGATTTTAATTACAAGTGCCGTTGTCAATCTCGTTTCTTTGAAAACTTTATCATAATTCACATGCTCTATCCATGGTATTTCCAGCATCCTTGTGTATGACCACATCTTTCTTGCTTCAGGTATCATCTTTTCTCTGAAGAAATTGTCCAGTATTCAATGTCATAGAGGAACATTTCTTTGACATTGATTTATCTGCCATTTCTTTATTTCAAAGGAAAATTTCACCTTGCCTTATTCATTGTTTAGATTCTAGAGGTATATTTTTAAATCGGTATCACCCCATGCAAGGCAGTAAAGGTATTAACGCACAACGAGTTACAGGGTGTGGAAGAATTAGAAATAAAAAAAAATAATAATGAGCTGAAAGAGAAAAGAGTAATCAGGAGGAGAGTAGATAGCGATTGATATTGCATTTAAATTTATACAGACGGAAAGCATGGAGTGGATGTGGAATACTAAAGTTAAAGTGTCGTGACATTAACCTAAAATCACGAAACATGTACTTTAATAAGATGGACACTTGCATATAGGTGTGATGAGCCAAACTCGTTCAGAAATCTCTAAACTGTCTGTTTCTTTACTTGCACTTCACAAACGTGAACTGCAAGTAAAGAAACTGTTAGCATAGAACTTACGGTTATATCTAGCTAGCTCTCTGTAAATTGATAAGATCTCGACGCTAGTCGAGACCTGCGCTTAAATTCATAAAGTCTAGGTACCATAGCGAAGACCTCACCCGAAAGATTATCATGAAAGTATTTATAGAAAAGTCAGAGGCAGTCTTAAGGCGGTAGGAAAGAGATAGAAGCCGAGACGCCAGATCAAGACCAATAATATTGCTGATTGTTCTTTGGATTTTATCAAGGAGCTCAAGGTATATTTAGCTATTCCTCATTCACCGATGTATTTCTGGGTCGAATTTCCCTTTGTTTTCTTACTACCTCTCACAGTCACTGTTCTGTCATCCATTTGCACAGAAACGTTAGGATGGTGAGTTTCTCTTTATGTCATAATATTGTCTTTGTTCAAAATAGCCGTGAATCAGAGAAGATGAGGTTCATTAGATCCTCATACGGGGAACAGAAAAACTACTCTTCAAATTATATTCATTTCTGAAATAAAACAGATGTGGCGCAAGGCCAAAAGGGAACATGGGGAATGTTGACCAACCTTAAACTTAGCAAGCCACAATCACTGAATCTTACAAACTCTACAATATTCCTTGCACCAAAACACAATATTCTTACTTATATTTCTTACTACAGCAACCAAAACACCTCAAACTATATAGTCCTTACTAATCTCCATATGTACAATTTGTTTGTGGAAGTGGGGAATAAAATAATAACTTTTAAAATATGATACACCAATGAGTATTTAAACCGATTAAAATTCTATATACAAGCAACTAAACAAAATAATTAGTAATAAACACTCTTCCTACAATCCTTAAACGTGGCAGCAATATGAATTAAATGGACGAAATTAATGCTGTACTTAAATAAATCAAACACTCTACCAAGCACTCACTTAAACACATACTTCTCCAAACATATCGAAGAATACAAAAGAGTACAAGCGTACATTTACCACCCATTTTCCTAAACAATTCCTCATTACCTGCATGCTCTGTCTACTGAATTCTCTATCCAATTCTCACTCGGATTTCTGTTAAAGTTTTGTGACAGTGTCACATATCCTGAATCCTTCATAAAAATCGATGATGTGGAATTCGTAAATATTAAATTAGGAGTATGGATCACTTATAACAAATTTAGTATGAAAGCTCAGGAAACTGAACATAGAATAGGCTGCGCTAAAGGTAGTTTCATCCCACTCCACAAAGCCAAAACATTAACCTGAAAACACGAGTTAACTTCTTAAATAGTCTCGTCAGATAGATACTTGCCTAAGAGTGTTATGCATGGCACCAAACCAGTTCGGAATGTCTTTGAGCGACTGAAGCCTATGTGTTTTGGCGAAAAATATAATTCTTGGAAACTTGTGTGACTGGCGCTACAGAATTACAATCAAAGAAATTTACTAGTAACAGATACCACGTCACTTGAGGGCTACTAGTAGCAACAATAACTAAACAAAAGTAGGTATTAAGTGGAAGAAATCGAAGAGAATATAGTGACATAATCTAGATGTTGACATTTCATACTACTTCAAACGAAAGGTTAGGATGTAAACCCTCCCCTCATTAATACTAGACAGGGTGATAATGGCTACAGAACTTGAGAAAATCATTTTCCTGAAATAATGTAAGATTTTATAAATTTCAATCGTCAGCAGTACAGGCTGCTCTGCTAATGAATGCTAAATTCTTCGCTATAAAGAAACGGTTAATATTATCATTCAATTATGTGCCTTGAGTGAAACACGCTTAGGTGATTATGTATCTTTCGATATACTAATGACGAGGCAGATTTTTTTTACCGCAGTAGGTTGCCATTTAATTTTGCGGTAGATCAGTTGCCATCCAATTTTGCGGTAGATCAGTTGCCATTCAAAGCTATAGAACCTGGTCTGTCCTACCATATACCCATAGCTGGCGGTAGAAGAAGAGGATCCATACATTTCCCAATTGTATTAGCACGCAAGTGAATGGATTCGACTGGAATTCGAACTCGGCTCTCCGATTCCTCAATCCGAGCCGCTATCCATTACTCCACCGTGTCTTTTCTATATTGCCATTACCATTACCATTTCCTGACTAGCGGATGCTGTTGAAACTTAATGAATTGACTAAAAAGAAGAGAATAATCGGAAGAATTCATACTTACCTGACACATGCTAAAGAGGTATAAAAAAATATTAAGACCAAGCCGAAGGGGCTCTCCACCCCAGGCAGTACTTTTCCTTGACGGGAAGCACTGGCTTTATTGCGCGGCGCCTGAGGTGTTCTCAAAAGGAAAATGCCGATTGTCTGAAGCAATTTTTCTACGGTATTACCGTTAACCCCACTTTAAAACTCGACCTTGTGTCACATGCGGTATCGACGTGGGTGCGCTGAAAAATAAATACCAATCAGGAGAATTCTTAGAAAAAAAACAAAATTCTCCCCCCCCCCGTACTTCTGGCAACAACAAAGGAAACGAGTTTAAAATTACATTCAAGTATTCTCTCTTGTTCTGCGACATTCTTTGATCACATTATTAATATTTAATACACTATAACAACATTAGAAAAGCCTTTTATCAGTGTCTGCATTTAATATTTTAACAGAGGCGCATCTAACTTGGTTATTGCGTGTGGCGTCATGTGTAGCGGTTTGTACTAAGTTTTACAATATATGTCAAAAGTCTTCTGCATATCGTCGGCGCGAATGGATCGGTGTAGAAACCCAGTTTAAGACAGTAACACTAGAGAAAATATGCCGCTAAACAAAATCAAACAACCTTCATGAAGAAGGCTAGAGAGTACAACAGCCGAAACGTCGTGCATATGACAATAAATGTGAGAAAATAGTAAATAGTGTAAATAGTTACAATACCAGATTTTAGAAATATAGATACGAATTCATTTATTGTAGAATTACCAATAATACGTTTTATCTGTAGGCATAAAGCATAAAATTGTGTTCAAAATATTTAGATTTCGGCATTAAATAACCCATAGAAACAAAGACAAAAATCAACGTGAAACAAAATCAACCAACCAACGATCATGAGGACATGCATTGCATTTCTATAGCAAAATTATCTGAATATGCATTTCTAAAATATTTGAGATGTTCTTCTATAAAAAAATTACGATCCCACCGTTTACTTAATATATCTTACAACAGTGTCCTCTTAGTAATGTCGGATAACGGCCATATCTTGAATTTAAGAAACGTCGAGTCTGGTCAGTACCTAGATGGGTGACCTCTAAGGAATACCACGTGCTGTAAGCGTAGATGGAAATGGAAATTGGTGTAATGGAAATTGGTTCGGAATTGGAGTCGTTGTGTTTCCTTAGGCGCAAAAACCCTCGCGAAAGATATGAATCCAGCTCTTCTCTAACCAGTTATGGATTAATTAGTAAGATTTATACCATTAAACCATTATTATTTCCAAAAGGAATTCTTAGAACCTAAAAAATATTTTCTGCCTTTAAATAACCTGCATAAGCCTGAGAAAGCGAATCACTCAATTCAAAAACTGCTTCATACCGTCTTTTATTATTAGTACCAAAAAACTTCTAAATATACCATTATCTTTTGTTAAGATAAAAACAATTAAAAGTAAAGAAATCTTAACAAATCATTGTCGGGAATTGACAAAATACCCAAATTTTGATTTAAATCTATAAAAGTGGGAGGTCAATATGTGACCCACACTAAACAGGAATAGGGAAAAATAGTTGCACCAGTTTTCTATATCTTTATTTGGGAGACGAAAAATAGTTAAATATAAAAATCGGGATTGTAAATAAAGCCTGGACCTACATTTCCTTAGATTAGAAAGTTTAACCTAGGAAGTGCAACAAAGTAATTTTCGCTATTTCATCGATACTTGCCGACTCAGAAAATCTACTCCATTCTGACTACTTAAACATACACCAAACTCTCCTCATTTATCCACCTTGTACGGAAATCTAATGTCGATCGAGTTCACTTTTTTTCAAATAATTTTATTGCAGCTTGGTTGGTACTATACCATTGCCATTGGTACTATTCCATTTTGATTGCGACTATACCATTCTGATACGAGGCCGGAACCCTGTATAGAATGCTCATCAAACTGTTGGCGCCCTTTCACATGCGCTCTATCCTGGGAATCAAGTGACAGGATAAGATCACAAACCTTGAGGTACTGGACCGCTCAGAAACCACCAACATTGAAGCCATGATCCTGAAAGACAAAGTTAGATGGATGGATGGTGCATGTCACTCGGAAGACAGATTCCGAAATGAAGGGAAAGTGAAAGCATGCTAGGCCATTGAAACGTTTTAAAGGCTGCATGAATGTCAATATCGCCCACGCTGGGAATTGTCTCTTACAAGCGCACAGGATCGAACTCGATGGCGTTCTCTGACATGTAAAGCAACAGATACACTTGAAGTAAACCGATATGAGAGCATCAATGAGGCCCGTGTTAAAAAGGATACAGAAATAGAAACAACCAAACCCCCGGGTCTATTTTCTCTGTTCCCCATTGCGGACGTCTTTGCCGTTCCCTTATTGGACGCTACAGTCACCTACAAGTTCATCTTACGCATAAATGTCATTATCGAACCGGACAGACCACCACTTTATATACTATTTTAGTTGGTAAGGCACCATTTTGGAGCATACAATGCTATTTTGATTGACACTAGAAAATTTTGATTGGTACTATTCAATAGTGCTTGTTACTATACCATTTTCATTGGTACTGCACCGTTTTCATTGGTATTATTTAATTGTGATTGGAACTACTCGATTTTGAGTGGTACTATACAGTTTTGATTGGCATTAAAGAGCCTATTTTTATTTTCAAACTGACACGATATAGAATGGTATGTATGATTTCCGTTCTACAAAATGGTATTAATGGTTGTTATAAACACATTCAATTATAATTAGGTATCCATGATTCTAAAAAGAAACTAATCGTATTTAATTAATAGAGACGTTGGGGCAAAGTAAACAACGTACGTTGTTTCGCACGACCGTTACTCCCTGGCAATACCTCATAAATAATGGACTATTCCGTTTTGATCGCGTGAAAAGACATCTATAGATAGATAGATAGATAGATAGATAGATAGATAGATAGGTAGGTAGATAGATAGATAGATAGATAGATACATATGAAAAGACCGACAGAGATAGATAGATAGATAGATAGATAGATAGATAGATAGATAGATAGGGAGGTAGGTAGGTAGATAGATAGGGAGGGAGGCAGATAGATAGATAGATAGATAGATAGATAGATAGATAGATAGATAGATAGATAGATAGGGTGTGAGATAGATAGATAGATAGATAGATAGATAGATAGATAGATAGATAGATAGATAGATTATCGAAACAAAAGGGGGCAGGGAGGGGCAGCGGTTCATGGGGCGGAAAATCGCTCTGATTTGGCAAGTTTATTGCGGGTACTGTGAGTAAATTGCAAGTGAAAAGTTCCATTTCCAATATTTCTATAAAAAGACCTGTGTAAAAATCTCACCTGACTAGACCAGGGATGGGCAACCCTTGGCACACGTGCCAAACATGCTATGCCTATTACTTGTTTCTGGCACGTGAAACTTATTAATTAAATACCCTTTTTGACCTACTGTTATTCATTCTCCACTTTCTTTTTGAATGACCAACAAGAGTCTTACCAAGAATAGTGTGGCATTATGAGGGTTTGAAAATTGATACATTATCTCATGTATTTTTATTTTCTGCCCTTTACAGATTATGCAGAATGTCCTGATCATCAGCTAAGAAACGACGCCATTCAAATGAAGAGGATATTAGAGAATTTAAAGAATACTGGACCGAAAAATTTTCTATCATTAAGAAAGACAATAAAGAGTTGTGTATTTTCTGTTCCGAAACTATTGTTTGTAGAACGTCTTTTGTAAAGAAACATTTTGAAAGTGTTCCTATGAATTTAAGCAATAAAGCTGAGGAGGAACAAAGAGAATTAATTTCTCGTGAAATGAGCAGAACAAAAATACAGGCTGATACTTTTCTAACTTTATTTCAGATAAGCCCAGTTCCAACTTAGTTGCTGCTAGTTTTAAGGTTTCAAAAGTTATTGCTTAATATAGAAAGTCACTCAATGATGAGGAGTATGTTAAAGAAGCTTGCTTTTTGATCATTTTTTCAGAAAAGGAAAAGATTATTCAGCGCATTAAAGATTTGTCAGTGAGTAGGAAAATAGTTTAGGATACTTAAATTGGAAAGGAATACAGTTAAATAAAGGAAAACGATTTTTCTTCATGCTAATTTTTTAGGTGTGTTAATGAAAGTACAATAATTACATCATCAGCTAGGCTAACCATATTTTCACGATTCTTTAGGAGTGATGAAGTATGTGACAAGATGGTTGCCCTTGTAGCACTAACTGAGCGTACCACCGGGGCTGAAATATGTAAAGCAGTTGTGAATGAATTATCTACTCAACAAATTCACATTTCAAATGTATTATCTGTCATAACAGATGGCGCCCCTAACGTGACTGATGAGAAGGCAGAAGTTTTAAATGCTTGCAAAAGATGTTGACCATCCACTTGTATCATACATGAGGAGGCTTTGTGTGCAAAAGCTGCCCTAAAGGAAACTTAGGAAGTGATGCAAACAGTTAACAAGTGTTGTGGGGCTCTTCCCTTTTTACATAAGATGTACTCGTCCAAAGTATACTTATACGGACAGAGAGAATACCTGCTGTTCAGATACGTCGCGATACAGTCTCGACGACTGTCGAACACTCTGATTTGGCAAAGAGGAACCCGGACGAACCTTTGCCGAAGGGCAAGGTTTCGTCCGGGGAGGTAGACAGGCCCTGATCCCGTCTAGGCGGGTTCAAATGGTATATTTTTGGTCGATCTTACGGGCTCGGAGAAACCCACTTTAAACTCGGCCTTCTGCCACATATATTCCTCGTGGGTGGGATATTAAATACTGAGATACGTTGAGACAGGTTGAGAGATACGGAGACAGACACAGGGTGTTTTCAGAGAGTTATACAAGAGTAAAGAGAGAGAGAGAGAGAGAGAGAGAGAGAGAGAGAGAGATGGCTTTACTTACAGAGACTTGTTCATATACTTTCTACTAATCTTCACTTCAAGTCTGTATTCTTACGTTTAATACACTTATTTTTCTATCTCAATTACTGGCGTTGTTGATTTATTTGTGCAGGATTCCATCCACGGAATCCACAACAACAAGGTTGTTAATTACATTTCTGTTCGAGCTTTGAATAAAAGACAATTTCAAATTTTACTGCATGATATAGAATCTTTATATAAAGATCTAAAAATGTACTGCAATTTACGTTGGATTAGCCGATGTTTTGTTCTGAAACGATTTGTTGAATGCTTAGACGGGATAAAACTCTTTTTGAATGTCCAACAAGTGTCTTACCAAGAATTGTTTGACATTATGTGGGTTTGTAAACTGATGTTTTTTGCAGGTTTGTGTTGACATTTAAATGACTTGAGACACTTGATGTTATGTTTCTTTACATAAATGCTTTTCAAACGAAACTAGAAGTTTTTAAGAGGGGTCTAGATAATGAGAGATTTAGACACTTACCAAACCTAAAGATGTACATCAATTCTCACCCAAAAGATGGCAGAACAGACCGCCAATATCTTCAAATGCTGTCTGTAAACATTATCGAATCAACTGTCAAGCATTTCTTTACAAGATTCGACAAATTGGAAGAGACAGCAAAATTCATTAAGTTTACAGACACTATCAAACAGGATGAACTAAACTTGCATATGTTTTCATGGATAGACATGGATGAATTTTAAATGCAGTTGATTGAATTTTGAAGCAGAAATTTGATAAAGTGAGATTTCACTTGGAACATATTGAAAAGGAGCGATGAGAGATGAGAGTATCCGAAAGAAATGCAGGAAACGTAGTATTAAGAACCTGTAATTCCATACCAAAAATGTTGTGTTTAAAAACCTTGCAGCAGTATTACTATCCATGTTTTCATCTACATATGCTTGTGAATCTTTGTTATCAGTGATAAACTTTGTTAATTCTCATAACAGAAGTAGCCTGGCGGATGAAACTAGCAGTGCAGGCATATCTCTCAATGTTACTAAGTATAAACCCGAAATAAAAATCATCAGTGATACAGCAGCAATAGTCTCACTAATAATATATAAAACGAGACAGGTTTTCTCTCTGTAGTCTTATCTGTTGATTTATCTTGAAAGTGACAAAAGTTAAGGGCTGTTTAAATGTAGAAATGAAGGTAAATAAATATATATTGTCTTATTGTAAGTCAGTGTTGGATATAACGTATCTTATAATCCAAGATTCACGAGTTTTATGGCAAAATTTTGGTTGTCGTTAGTGATGGCAAAAGATTTGCAGGGTGTTTTTGCAACCTTCGGTGCTGCATAATAATAATAATAATAATAATAATAATAATAATAATAATAATAATAAACGATTATACTACGTCAAGAGGCCCAATTTGTGTCATAGAAGTTTGTTACAGAAAACGATCAATTCCCGCTGAGAATATAATGGAAAATGTTTTATTGCAACGTATATATGTATTCGACTGATAAGTTCTGAGGCACAGCAAGCGATTTTATTGGATGTTTGCAATCAGCTTTCATTTTTATTTCGTTGCCAGTCATATGAACATGCCCATTATGATGAAACTAAATATTCAGTATTAACCAAGAAAGACGTAAGTTGCTTAAATTTGTATGTAAATTGCGATGAACCACAAATTTCTGATGATATATGCGTACAAATGGTAAAGATGTTTGCCAACGCTTTTCAGAACAAAGGCAGGCCCTTTTATAAGTACAAATGATCAGAAGGTTATTAAGAGCCGGCGTGTCGAAGAGAAGCGAAATGTGCACAAAACGGACGGTTACCAACTGCAGCTTCACGAATTACTGGTTTCAAAGAAATGGATGGGTCTACGATTCCGCTTAATTGGTTTTTGTACTCGATTAAAAATGATGCAGGGTGTTGCTTTTGCCCTTTGTTGTTTTCAACAGCCCCAAAAGCACAGTATTCGAAAAATCTTATGGATCTCGGAAATGGAAAAATGCAACGAAAGAATACCCGAACAGGAACAGAGCACTCATCACCGTTCGTCATTTTTGAATGAAAATACCTTGAGAGACGCATGTCAGATGGGTCCACAATTGACAGAGTAAAACTGGAACATATGGGGGAACAGAAACAATTGTGGAAGAATCTGCTCATGCGTTTTGTGGGTTGTATCAAGTTTTTGGTGACTCAATATCTGGCATTTCGTTGACACCGTGAAATCATTGCATCAAGTAATAATCTCAGTAATTTTCTTGCACTCGTTAATCTATTTAGCAAGTACGACTCTCTGTTGAAGCATTACTTGGATTATGTTATGAATTCATTGAGCTACTGTGCAAAGAAGTACGTCAGTCTTTCCTACAGAGAGTCAAAAGAATCAGATACTATAACGAGCATGCGCGGAAGCGTCCTCGAACTGCGTGTGTGTGTGTTGTCGCCGGGCACACCTTGGAGTAACATAATGCACTCGACCGAGGACTACAAGAAGACGCGCGAGTCGTTTGGTGTCTTTGCTTGGGCGACAGGGAACCTCGGCGTGGTGTAATGGTTAGCAAGCTAGTCTCGCTAGAACAGTTACGACAAATTAATGAGTTCGATCCTCATTGGGTGCCCCATACTTTCGGCCTTGTGCCACATCTAAGCTACGCTTGGAAAATCACTTTTCTTGGGAGACAAAAGCCTTTGTGGTCGGTCGTCCTTCGGCAGCACTCTTGGGTGCCGTTTTGCTCGTTTGCTATCGTAAAGTGTTCGTTTGGAAGAGAAGGCGTTCGTTTTTTGTGTCGCAAGAAATTGTCCCCCCCCCGTTCTCTCGCACATATACTATGGGATTATATTCGACACTGCCTCAAAATTGGAACGAGATGGTCTTGATTTGAACGACTGTCGTGGGCAGACGTATGACAATCATACAATAATGGCTGGGAAGATGTCCGGTTTCCAGAAAGGAATATCACAGAATTACCCGAAAGCAATCCTTTTCATGTTCTAAAAACAATGTTGGATGACATAGCTAAAAAGTTGGGGGATATGGCAACTGACAATTCAGTATCATTCAACGCAAGAAGTGGCTCCAGTTGCTTGCTGCACTACATGCAAACTTTCAACTTTCTAACTATGCTGCCGTTCTAAGAAGACGTCCTGACTTTCATTGACAAAGTACAGAAGAGACCCTAGAATGGACTTCAATGAAGCTCGAGCATTGTTATGAGGGAACGTGATTCTCTCTGAAAAAATTCAGTCGCAAAAGGCGAGGAAAAATATTTGAATAGGGTACTGACGTTGTTCAACAAAGAAGGTTGCGTCGTAAACAGAGAATGGCTGGAGTGGAGACGAAAGATGAGCCCCTAAATGTGATAGAAGAAATGGATGTTACCGTAAAGGTAGTAATGGGCAGGTGGAATACAGAACTGAAAGATCGATTTGCAAGATTGAGTCAGTTACATGAGCAATTTGGGTTCCTCTTGGATATTGAAACCTCATTGAATCGGACGAAGCCTCGGTAGAAGAGTATAAAGCAGCTGCTGACGTATACGAGGGTCATTTTGATGGAATACAACTCGGTCGCGAAAATACACACCGACGGAGGTTAATACAAAAAAAAGGAAAGACAGTGGCTTCGTTAAACCAAAACCCCAATCGAGCTTTACAACTCCACATTATCTTACGGTGATGATCTGTTCCCTGATTTACAAATAGCAGTGCACAAAATGTTGGCTATTGCTGTCTCTGTGGCGTCCTGTGAGCGCTCTTTCATCAAATTAAAATTAATTTTAATTAATAAAATTATCTCCGAAGCACAACCAGTCAGGAACGCCTAATCAATTTGGCTTTATTAAGTATCGAATATGAAGAATTTGGACATAGAAATGTGGATGGTGCTACTGAAAATTTTGAATCACCAAGATTATGTCTTGGCTTTACGAATTTAAATGGATGAAATGAATTGCTTTAGTTTTTAAATCTTTTAATTCAGGTTTTGTCCATATAGCGTGCTTGTTGGTAATGGCGGATAAACTAAAAATGTGTTTGAATTGTATTTAAATACTTTTTCAAGGCATTTGTATTTATGTGAAAAAAAACATTTCCATTTACATTTTAGCCAAATTTCATAAGTATTAGGTTGGTGCAAAAATGATGACGTAATAATGTCGTCTTTGGACGTATTTTTTAACGTCAAAAAACGACATTA
Source organism: Acanthosepion pharaonis (assembly GCA_903632075.3). Taxonomy (NCBI): domain Eukaryota; kingdom Metazoa; phylum Mollusca; class Cephalopoda; order Sepiida; family Sepiidae; genus Acanthosepion; species Acanthosepion pharaonis. The sequence goes on from CAHIKZ030005375.1 coordinate 2,101,920, forward strand.
TTACGTCATTATTTTTGCACCAACCTAATATTTGTATTTGTTTTGTATTTTTGGAATCTGACAGAAAATTGCATTTATATTTGTATTTTCAATTGCGCCAATTGTCGCAAGAAGTATTTGTATTTGAATTTCTAAAAAATTAGTATTTGATGTATTTTAGTTTGTCGGCCAGCGGTTGTGGCAGCTGGCGTCGAGTCGAGCACTTGCCTCCACCTTGGAGCAAGACCTCGCCAAGCCATTAGATAAATAGTTAGATAGAAATGTTTAACGTCTCCTAATACTTCATAAATAATGGACTATTCCGTTTTGAATGCACGAGAAGAGAGACATATCAAAGACGCTACTTGGTTTCAGTCTGAAAATAAAAAGAAGGGAATATATAAGTGTTTAACGTCTGTTTCGGTGAAATGGAAAAGTTATCAATGTCAAAGCATTTACATTTATGATTTTTATTGCGAAGTTTTTTAAGGATGTAAAGCTCAAATATTTAACGATTCGATAGGGCGATTTCTAAGGATATTTTATTGTCGTAGAATTCGCTATAAGCTTATTCAATCATTAACTTGAGAATTACGATTCATCAGAAAATTGAAATGTGAAAACCGTGAATTTTTCACAAGTTAAAATATAATTTGTCGTTACCGGAAACTGGTGGTATTCTTAAAGGTTCTTTTTCTTGTATATGCCGGATTCCTTCAGAGCGTTAACGATCATGACACTGCGCAGTTTCATATCTTTTGTAAATTTAATCAGCCGTTTTAGCCTTATCACGCGGTTCCAAATGAGAAATCAGCGACCGGAGTTCGAATTCCAGTCGAATTCGTTACATCCACTTATGCACAAATAAACTTGTAAGGTGTATGAACCCATCACCTCTCCCCTAAATATGGATTAAAAAGTAGAAATCATATCTAAAAAAACGTTGTTAATCTAAAAATAAATAAATAATGGAATATTACCTCACAAATGAAAAGAAAAATTTTTACAATCCAAAATATATTTCGGCTTTAAATAACCCACAATGGGTTGATAATCCGTAAAAATAAATCAATTAATCAAATCTAATTATTATCTCATCGAATCCTTGTTCTGTTATCAATTTACTCGTTAGATAGATTACTCTCTGTTTACCTCTGTACTACTTCTTTTCAATATGTCCTGTGAATGTCAAATTCTCCAAACCTATTTTCCACATTATGTATCCCAGAATTTTCAATTACTTCTTTCTATTTCTAAGTATACGTTTTATTTTTGTTCCCTTTTTCTCTTAAAACGCCTTTAATATTCTCAGTATCCTTCTGTAGAACCACATCACTGTTGACTTAATTCTCCTCTTCATCAGTGGATACATTTCCAGTATTCACTGTTATATAGGAGGAGTGATATTATAGAGCAGTTCATAATTTTTCTAACGAAATTTTCCTGTTTCTTAATTCTTTTTTTAGCTTTTGTAAGGCGTCTTCCACAATTCTAATGCGCCTTCCGATTTCTGTCTCACATCTTTTGTCTTCTGTTATAACATTTCCCAGATAGTTAAATTTCTGTACTGGCCTGATTTTGGTGTTTCCAATTCCTTAACTCACACCTCGAGCGGCCACTGTGAGGAACGGCCATGTATACTATCTGTTTTTTTACAATCGATAGTCCTTTCTTCAGGGTTTCTTTGACTAGCATATCTAAGAGAACCTGCCTTTTTCCATATTTCATACCGTTAAGACCGTGCCGAACAATAATAAATCCTGGCAAGACTTATATTTTTCCCCGGTCCGCCATGCTGTACAGATTATATAAATCCGGTGAAAAGAAGCCGCTACATAGTCTTATGTCCCTTTTCTATTTTTGTGTACTTCCTCAATTCATTTTCTATCCATAGGTTTGTTCTCAATATATGTCCTGGATTATTCTAATATCTTTCCCATATAAATCAAGTTTTCCGATCAGTTAGATTTTAGCTCAGAATAGCACAAATAATTGTAGCATCGAACGGATGTAATATATTCGGAAAGCAACCGAAATAATACAAACGTGTTTATAAGGAATTCATTTGTACAACCTAACCCAGTCAAAAATAAAACAGTTGGACATATATAACTCCTGTCAACAACGCACACGGTTAATCTATTTAAACATAAGCGAAACCCCTGTCGACATTATTAGAACGAGTGAAAAGAATTTATGATATACAATTTTCAAATCTAAAATTTAATAAAAAAATATCCAGAATTAAAACGTTTACCTTTTTTTACTTATTTCTAAGAAAATAGATTGCACAAATACGACAGCCGCTCAGCTTTAGATTAATGGCAAGATTAGATTAATGGCAAGAAGCTGTATGAGTGTGTTTGCCATATAATCCATTATGGTTGTAGAAGCAACACAATTACTGCAGCCATAACGGCAGTTGTGTGTCTAGGGTAGGATAGCCTGAGGGAGTCCAATCCGCTTCACGTTGGTTTCAATTAAGAGATTTCTTTCTCCTAAATTGGTTGTCATCTCAAAGCCACTCTGCTTTGCTATTTAACCCCTGTCTGGAGTAACATGCCTTTTCCAAGGGGATTAGTGCTAAATGAACGATACAGAATCGAGCGGGAAGATAGGTTCATGCCTTTTCCAAGGGAAAAAGCGCAAAATGAACGATACAAAATCGAGAGGAAATATAGGTTCATGCCTTTTCGAAGGCCATTAGCGCAAAGCGAACAATATAAAATCAAGTGGAAATATGGATTCATGCCTTTTCGAAGGGCATTAGCACAAAGCGAACGATACAAAATCGAGAGGAAATATCAGTTCATGCCTTTTCGAAGGCCATTAATGCAAAGTGAACGATAAAAAATCGAGAGAAAATATAGATCCATGCCTTTTCGAAGGGCATTAGCGCAAAGCGAACGATACAAAATCGAGAGGAAATATCAGTTCATGCCTTTTCGAAGGCCATTAGTGCATAGTGAAAGATACAAAATCGAGAGGATATATAGGTTCATGCCTTTTCGAAGGGCATTAGTACAAAGCGATCGATACAAAATCGAGAGGAAATATGGGTTCATGCCTTTTCGAAGGCTATTAATGCAAAGTGAACGAAACAAAATCGAGCAGGAAGCCGTGTTCATGCCTTTTCTAATCGCATTAGCGGAAATAACTTAAACAGAATCGAGAGGGAATGTGGATTCATGCCTATTTCAAGGAAATTAGCGAGAAATGAATGAATCAGAATCGAGCCGGTATTGAACTCGTCTAATTCACTTTCCATGACGATATCCATTGCTCTATCCACGTGTCCACGCTATGCTGATGTAAACAAACCAGAAAACAAACCAGATGGCTATTTATATATCCATTAAAAGTCTGGTATATTATTGACCTTTGACATTTTAGATAACGTCCGACATCATCCCAAATGTGATTATTGGGTAAATCAGGAGTTCACTAAGGGAAATACGATTAAAGCCTTTTGTAACCTCCAGTAATGCGCGATCCAAATTGTCCACCTCAATGCATTTAAGGTCCCTTAATGTGGCAAATAAGTGTGCTATTAAAGCCTTTTATTAGCGGCGTTAAGAGACAGTTCTAGGAACTTAATTGAATCGCTTCTCTTCGTTGGAAATTCTTATTCATTATTGATTCAAAAACCTATTTTACTTCAATCCTTTGTAAGAGCTTTTTATTCTTATCATCAATGTCGTTTTCACCTATTATTGTTATTTTTTAATTCTTTGTCCCTTTGGGATTTCAACAATAATAACTCTCCGCGAATTTCTTTATTATTTCTGATTACTCTTACTTTTAAAGAAAGATAGTCGAGTTTCTTTCCCTGGTTGCTTTCTCGTTAGCTTTTCTTTTTATTCAGACTAGAACTTATAATTAACTGGTTGCTACCAAAAGCTAAATCTGCCCAAGTATGGGAAGAGATGAAGTCATGCCATCTCCGAGTTAACTGGTTTGGAAACTTTTGTGACCAGGTAAATGGTTAAGTAACAACAAAACCAAGTTTGCAGATATATCGTATATTAAACAGTAAGTACATCAGAAGAGTATTACACGACTTGTGAGAGTGTATCGAATGAACTTGCGATCAATCTATTCACTGTTTCTCGAACCTTCTCTCCTTGGATCTCATCCTCGTCGCCAAGATGTTGTGGCCAAGTAAATGGTTAAGTAGACCAGAAGAGTATTACACGACTAGTAAGAGTGTATCGAATGAACTAGTACTTAATCCAATCACTGTTCATTGACCCTTCTCTCCTGCAAGATGTCGTGACCAAGTAAATGGTTAAGTAATGACAAAAATCAGGTTTGCAGATATATCATATATTAAACAGTAAGTACACCAGAAGAGTATTACACGACTAGTGAGTGTTTATCGAATGAATTTGCGATCAATCTATTCACAGTTCACTGTACACTGTTCCCCGAACCTTCTCTCCTACTAAACTTATAGTAGGCGGAAGAGTCTAACATAGACTCTTTAGAGGGAGGACACCACAACAGAAATGAACACAACAGAGCAAAAATTTAAACTCGTTTCATCGTATTAACTTTCCGCTTCGTTAATCCTTAAGCTATTCTTTCATTGTTAATATATATGAGACTACCCGTGACTCGTTGATTTCAGCATTCCAGTGAAATGGAAGTTAATTTTATTAAGATTCAGTTAATATTTCAATTTGTTCGTGTCATCATTGGTCTGGTTTACAAGTTTATGTTTAATATTTTACTGAATGTTTACAGCATTTAATAGGGATAGAACTTCCGGGATAAACTTGAAATTCAAGTCAGAATAAATTAAAAATATTTTTTATTATGCAAAAAATATTTAAAAATCATATTCACTTGAAAATATTTTAAATATGCCAAAAATATTTAAAATATTTAAAATATTGTTTGTTTAAAGAAAGCTGAAATAGAGATAATTATAAATAACTGGACGAAACAGCAAAGCGGGATCTCTTTGTGCCTGTCTTTGACGTAAAACTATTTTAATTAAAAAATTATTTGTTTGAAGAAAGTTAAAATAAAAATGCTTACTGTATAAATAACTCGTATTTGTAAATCATAGTCACTTAGAATATTTTTTGAATCAGATTAACTTAAAAATATTTAAAAAATATTCAAAACATTGTTCGTTTAAAGAAAGCTGAAATATAAATAATTACTTTACAAACAACTGGACGAAACGGCAAAGCGTGATCTCTTTGTGTCTGTCTTTAACTAAAAATATTTTATTTAAAAAAATTTTCTCTTTGAAGAAAGTTAAAATATTGTATGAAACAACTTACAGATTTTTAGTATTATATAGATATAATAACTCTCCTTACGGCCATATCCCCTTGAAACACTGATTCACTACGTTAAGCAACGTCGAACCTGATCAATACCTAGAGGGATAACCACTTTTAAAAAATAGGTGCTGTAAACTTGGATGTACTGGAGGTTTAACGGATAATGCTTCAGAAATGTTATTCGGAGAACGGAGTTCTAATTCAGGTTGGGTTCTTTATATTCATTTATGCGCAAATACCCTTGGGAAAGGCATGAATCCATCTCTTCTTCCCACCCCAGATATTTTATCACTGAAATTGTATGAGTAACCGATTATCATCTCAAAAAATATACTTCTAATCTAAAAAAAATATTTTCTGGCATTAAATAACTTACAATGGGTTGATAAACCATAAAAAAACAAATCATTTAATAAAAAAATTAATTCAGAGCAGTTATTGTGTTTAACTGGTTTTCAGCAAAAGCTTAATTGCCCAGATATTTCAACCATGGCTAGGGTGGGTAGGCATGAAACGATGACTTCTTCGAGGACACTATTGTGGAAATGAATGCAAAAGAGTAAGCAAGTATTTGAATTCGACACGTCGATTACACTTTGTACTTGGTTAACCCTTACGCTATTTACCCATTCTTTTATTATTTTTTATTATATATATATATATATATATATATATATATATATATATAGAGAGAGAGAGAGAGAGAGAGAGAGAGATAGACCCTTTTAGCAGCATTTACTTTCATGACGTAGTCCTGGGTATGACAATAAACTACATCCAACAGCAAAGCTTCTAATCCGAAGATTAGAGGTTTTGTGGAGCGTAGAAAAATCACTTAATTGCTCTTGTTCCTAGGTCCACCCTAACCCGGATTGGTCGCACCTTATAGGCTCCCAGCTCTGGGCAAATTTACACCCCCACTAACAAAAAAAAAAACAAAAAAAAACATGGAAATATAAAACTATTTTTTTATAGTAAAAATACCAGCAATATATTTTTACATATAAAAAATTACCAATAGTACATGTTTATAGTAAAATGACTAACAAGTCATTTTATATACATTATTTACATTGTTCGGACTATTGCCCTCCTGTTTATTATTCTATTCACAACCTTTCAGCTGTTGCTCGCTCTGGCCTTCACTAGATGATATATGTTGAAATTTTGAACCGAAACCTTTATTTCGTCGATCGGTGTAGATTGTTCGAGACAAAATAAAGGGTTCGGTTCGAAATTACAACGTATGTCACTTTCAGAAGGCCGTAGAGTACGACGGCCAAAACGTCATGAATATGACTATGAAGATGAGGACAATGTTCCGAAAAATGTAAATAGTGTAAATAGTTACAATACATTATCTCAAAAATATAGACATCAATTTATTCGATAGTAGAATTACCAATAATACATTTTATCTGTAGGCATAAAATTGTGTCCAAAATATTTAGATTTCAGCACTAAATAACCCGTAGAGTTTTATATGCTGCTAAACAAAATCGACCAACTAACGTTCATGGGGACTTGCAATACATTTCTATAGCAAAATCATCTGAAAATGCATTTCTAAAATATTTGAGATGTACCTCTATAAGGAAATCACGAGCCTACCGTTTACTTAATACATCTTACAATCGTGTTCTCTCATTAATGCCAGATAACGGCCATATCACGTTGAAACACCGCTTCTCGTGTACGATCACCGAAGTTAATCAACATCAAACCATGTCATTACCTAGATTGTTAACCGCTTGGGAATACCAGGTGCTGTAAGTGTGGATGTGTGGATGGTGTAATCAATAATGGCGCGGAATTTGAAATCAAAGAGCCGAGTTCCAATTACACTTGGATTTCTTACATTCAATTACGCACAAATACCCTTGGAAATGATATGTAGCCACCCAGCTATGGGTTAATTAGTATAAACAAATCATTATTAACTCCCAAAATATCTTACAATTTAAAAGTATTTTCTGGCTTTGAATAATTAGCAAAAGGTTGATAAACCGTAAAAAATCAATTTCAGTAATGTTTATCTTATGGTAAAGATAATTTCTCAGTGGAAAAATTTTATTTCACTGGTGATACATTTCGTCATTCAAAATAACTTTCTCTTGTAATACTAATTCTAATAGATTTGCATAATAAAATCATCAGCACTAAATTTGCATACTATATATAATAGCCCTGATCTACGAGTAACACTTGCCGTAATTCCTGAGAACTGATAACCCATTACTTTCTAATTTTCAGTGCATCTTTAGAAAAAAATAATAACCAACCTCTTTATACAGTAATATATTTAGTTTATCGATCATATTAATCTCAAAAGAATCTGAGGCTTTTAATATCTCTTTTACAATCTTATCATGTTCTACAGTTTTGCTTCTCTTCATCTTGGCTTTTACTGACTTAACATCAGATCTTCGTATTACGAGTCCTTCTCTGCTTTTGTTTATTGTTGGTTTTTCGTCTGTGTTGTTATGGAATAGTTCTCCGATGTTCTCATCCCATTGTTGTAGCACTTTATTTTTCTGCTATTGATACGCGTAAAAACAAATACGCTGCCGAGAGGGAACATGGAATAGGCTAAGGAAATATAAATTTCCTGTTCTAAAAAGGCGGTAAATTCTCAAAGGTTAACGGGAAATCATCTGTTCTACACTGAGAGAAATTTTGCGCGAGTTTGAATATCACCGAACGAAACACTATACTTTATATTCGATTCGGAATTGTTTGCTCGCTGGCGTGAAACTGACGGCCTATAAAAAAAACAACTAATAAACGATAGTGAAACATTAATAATTTGAGTAATATCGCTTTGTTTGTTCAGTTGTCAGGGCTCTTTTCTCTGACCCTTGACTTTCACTTTTTTTCACGTTTTCGATTGTCGAAATGAAGAGAAATCGACTGAAATTTCCAATCAAAATTGTACGCTTAGATTCACCAATTTGTCGACGCGTTTATCCAGTTTTTTTTTTCTTTTTCATTAGTCGCTTATTACAGACGATGTTTACGATGTTTTCTCGTCCCTCTTTGCTAAATTAAGGCGCTTAAAATCAAGTGGCCAATTTGACCTTCTCGCTATTGTCAATCAAATTGCTAATCATTCGATGTTATTCATCTATACGACCAAAATTTCTTACTGGCGAAACTGTTGTCTAAAGATTAGGTGTGTATATGTGTTTTCACATATACACACACACGCACACACACACACACACACACACATATATATATATATATATATATATATATATATATATATATATATATATATATAATATAATATTATTATTTAAAAATATTAATTCATCATGACACAGAAATTACTATGTTTCCGAAGTAAAAACTAATTTTTAAATTAAACTTAAAATTAAAGCTTTTGTACCATTCTTGAGTTCTCCGGGACACTGGCGTATTTCGTATCAAAATTTCCCTTTCTCTCTACCGTGCTATGATAGCCTAGGAGAAGGATGTCAAATCAGTCGGGTTTCGATCCCGGTTTTGAAGCAATCGGACTTCTAGAAACACTGAAGAGCTCCGAAACGGCTTGTCTGTGAATGACTATATATATATATATATATATATATATATATATATATATATATATATATATATATATATATATATATATATATATATATATATAAGCAAGTGTAAATGGATATAAATCCGACAGAATGTAGAAATCTGTTTTACTCTTGGATAAGACTTGTGTTTTTATGTCCATCGTTTTCGTCATATTGAACTGAATTTGTATTTTAATGAAGTTTGTCTTGAAAATGGTTTATTAAAACCGAAACGTCTGACGTCGACAATTCTTTCATTTTAACTACATTTATGGATTTTTGTTTGTTTTTCAAAATTTCTACATATATATATATATATATAAAAGTGAACATAGAAGACAACACTTAGAGGCGACAGTCTCATGTTTCATGCTAGATTCAATCGTACGATTTCATCTAGCATGAAACAGACTTTTTCGTAGTAGGTACCTCAAGTACTTTTACTACATAAGCTCATACCTTAGAAATGGGGTAAAGTTCTCTTTTCTGTTGTTTTCTTTTTTGTGGGGGGGTCTTTTTAAAGATTTAATTATAATTTAAAAAATTGAAGTTTTAGTATAATAGTATGACTGATGAGAGAGTGATTACCATATGTCGCTGCGTGACATTTATTTCTAATTTATTGTTTTGGAAATTAAAAATGTATATATCTTCTCCAGAGAAAACAGTTTATTATGAAATTTTTCCTATTAAAAAAGTAAAACATTTTTATACGTATGAGCTTCCTTAGTGAAAATCACCAATGGTTTTAAATGAAGAAAACGTTACTTTCCCCGAAAGTTTACAAAATTCAAGAGACATTGGACTTAATAATTATTTCTGTGTGGGGTTATGTATGAGAGCATATGTGTAAACAACTGATAACGACTTAAAACAAAGTTTTTATAATCTTCATTTTCCTTATGAAATTAATCGTGCTATTGAGAATGACCAAACGGGCAGCATACGATCCGAGTTTACCCATAACTGGCCTGCAGGCTTATACAGCAGCTCAAAAGTGATATATTTTAATAACCACAAAAAAAACTTCGTTATATTATCTCTAACAGGCTCTCCTCAAAGCGTCATGAAATTTCTCCCCTCGTTAATAGCTCTAACTACTCGGTAGCCGCTGTTGCATCACTGTGTCTGATGAAGATAAGTTGTATTAAACATTTGATGTCAGTTGTATACATTTTTTTAAATAGGTTAGATAAATTACTTCTAGTATCAGGAGTTCATAAGTTGATTACCCACTGTTGATTCTCTGTTTAACGGTCAACTGTATGAACATCCGTGACATATACTGCGATATACGTAATGTATGTCTTGCTTTCTCACGAAATATATATTTCGTCGTGAGTTCGATCCCTCTGGTTTGCCCACTATTGTATCCCAGTGTCGTTCGAAGCTAAGTTTTGTAACATTCTTGATTTCTACAGCGCGATGTGTAACATGCTAGATTCGCAATTACATTTATAGTGAGCAACACACCCATACAAAGATCAAATTCACTATGTAGATTAAACTCAAAACAAAAAAAATATCAAACTCGCTACAAGATTAAGCCACTTCTTCTATGTGCTGTGTCATGAAGTACGTAGGTGATCATGACTCTCCACCATTTCCTATCCTTTGTAACGCTTAATAAACTTTGTCTTTTTGGTATAACTCCTAAACATTGTTCCTCCGTCCATTTACACAAGGTCATTATGTGTTACTCTGTCCCTCTTTACTTTCAATTTGTCCTGTGAGTATCAAATTTTCCAAGACGTCTTTCCTCATTATATGTTCTAGAAATTTCGACTCTCTCTTTCTGATGCTAATTATAAGTGTCCGTTTTGTTCTCATTTTCTCTAAATCTTCGTCGCTGTTCACATATTCGGCCCATGGTATTCTCAACATCCTTCTGTAGAATAACATTTCTGTGGCTTCATCTGTGAGAATATTGTCCAATATTCACTGACATATAGGACGACTATACTTAGATAAGAGTTAGCCACTTTTTTTTGTTTCTAAGGAAATCTTCCCGTTTCTTAATACTTTGCTTATCTTCTAGAAGGCATCTTTAGCTATCCAAATGTGCCTTTGGATTTCAGTGTAGCACTTTCCGTCCTCTGTCCTCAGTTAATTAAATTGTACTTGTTTGATTTTGGTATCACCAATTTGTAATATTGGTCTGTTCTCTTTGCTAACAACCATTCATTCTGTCTTCCTGCAATTGATGTTTAGTCTTTTAATCGAGTTTTCCTTCACTACATTCTGTAGGCGTTCTTGAAGTTTCCTTTTTGTGCCTGTTATCTACACTGTATAATGCATCTTTAAACCCACTAGGCAAAAATTAACCTCACTAAAATAGTAAGTTCTTTTATTTACCGTGACCCTTCAAGACGTTGGTAACCATGACACTCAACAACTTCCTATCCCTTGTAGAACTTAGTAATCATTTTTACTTTTTTCCATACCTCTCACTCTGCGTTCTGCCATTCATTTATACAAGTTGGTTAGTTATGTGTCCAGCTACCTCCTGCCGTCTATTTTGCATTCGATATATTCTTTGAGTGTTACTTTATTCAAACCAACTTTGCTCATTATGTGCCCAATAAATTTCAGCTGTCTCTTTCTGATTCTGTGTATGTGTCCCATTTTTTAAAAAACGTTTCACAAAAAGATGAAACTCACGCCAATGCAGCGTAAAAAAATCAGAAGATGGACACTACAAAAAGTTGAAACTCACGCCAATGCTCAGAGACACTACGTTAAAAAATATGAAACTCACGCCAATGCTCAGAGGCATTACAAAAAAGATGAAATTCAATGCTCAATGTTCTATAAAAAAGAGACAACTCAGGGACACTAAAAAAGTTGAAACTTGCGCCAATGCTCAGAGATACTATAAAAAAGATGAAACTCAGAGGCATTACAAACAAAAAAAAGATGGAACTCACAAAAAACATTGAAACAATGCTCAGAGACACTACAAAAAGAAAAAGCCAATGTTCAAACTCGCGCCAATGCACTACAAAAAGAGAAACTCAAAAAAATTGAAACTCACGCCAATGCTCAGAGACACTACAAAAAAGATGAAACTCACGCCAATGCTCAGAGGCATTACAAAAAGATGAAACTCACGCCAATGCTCAGAGACACTACAAAAAAGTTGAAACTCACGCCAATGCTCAGAGACACTACAAAAAAGATGAAACTCGCGCCAATGCTCAGAGACACTACAAAAAAGTTGAAACTCACAACAATGCTCAGAGATACTATAAAAAGAATGAAACTCACGCCAATGCTCAAAGACACTACAAAAAGATGAAACTCGCGCCAATGCTCAGAGACATTACAAAAAAGATGAAACTCACGCTTAGAGACACTACAAAAAAGTTGAAACTCACACCAATGCTCAGAGACACTACAAAAAAGATGAAACTGGCGCCAATGCTCAGAGACACTACAAAAAAGATGAAACTCGCGCCAATGCTCAAAGGCACTACAAAAAAGATGAAACTGAAGCCAATGATCAAAGACACTAAAAAAAGATGATACACACGCCAATGCCCAGAGACACTACAGGAATATGAAACTCGCGCCAATGCTCAAAGACACTACAAAGAAGATGAAACTCATTACACAATAAAAAAGACACGCTACAAGTGTCAAACTTATTAAAAAGTCAATAACATAGATCAGACTCGCTATAAAGATCCAACTACTACACGAGTCAATCTTATATCAAATATTAAACTCAATAAATATATCACACACCGCAAAATACTCATTAGAGGCGTTCGTCCTGGGCATGACGATAAACTACATCCAGCAGCAATGCTTCTGATCGGGAAGTTTTGAGGGACATGGAACTACTTCTTAATTGTTGTTGTCCCCATGTCCAGCCTGACACGAGGTTGGTAGTCCTTGTTAGGTTCCCATCTATGGGAAAATAGTAAATCCCCAAACTTTGGCCAAAACATTATGAAAGTAAAATATACATTTTTATAGTAACATTTTCCAGCAATAGATTTTAATATTAAAAAAAGAAAAAGAAAAAAAAGTAAAACAACAAATCTCTAACGCACTATCGGCTGGGGCTTCCGACTACGCCGACTGTACCTCCGCCGAGGGGTAAGACCCCCCCCACAAAATAAGATGTTCTGGAGTGACTATAAACTAAAGAATCCTGAGTATGACGATAAACTACATCCAGCAGCAAGGTCTCTGATCATGTTTTGAGGAGTGTGAAACCACCTCTTAATTGCTGGTGTTCCCTGGTTCACCTGGTGTTAGGGTGCCAGCTATGGGCAAATAGTTAAACCCCAAACTGGGGTCAAAACATTATGAAAATGTAAAAATAGGTTTTAATACCAGCAATACATTTTTGAAAAAAAAAATTATCAAAAATACATTTGCGAAAAATAAAAATATTACCTGTAATAACAATCCTGTTGGCAATAAATAACCCATTAAGGTTGGTATGCCGTAAATCAAACCAAACCAAACCAAACCAAACCAAACCAAATCTCCCCCGTCCCAAAATAATTAAATTTCGTCATTAAATGACACTTAAAGAATTGATATGTCGTTAAATAAATCAAACCAACCTACATGCGTATACCCTATTGCGTAATAACCTATTAGTAAATATCATAATTATGTTTCTTTTTTAAGCGATTGCAAAATTTTGGAGAGCATGGGTTGTAAGATTTTTAGCCGTGTAATAAGCTACATACAGTAACATTTGATAGTCCGAGCACTTGTGAAATGCGTCCCGTTTGACTGATTCTGTCGTCTTCTACCTTGAATTTTAAACTGCTATAATCGACAACCGATATATGTCCATTTCCTGCCTTTATTTTAAAGAAACCAATTTCCCAATCTTTTATTTAGAGCAGTAAGTTCGATCCTCGCTGAATTCCTAACGCCTGTAAACTTCTTCCTGACTATATTAAGCTTAGTAAATATTTTTGGAAATAGCGATGGATCTCATACCACGAGAAAATAAACTGTCCCACAATTGTCCCCAATCTCATAGTCTATATCGCAGTGAATGTAAGACAATCTGCCCACAAAGTAAGAAGAGATTTGAAGTGACAGAAATGTGGTTCCACAAACTGATGAGGCGAATACCATGGACAGAACATGTGGGAAATGAGGAAGTCGTAAAAGAATATACAATTAATCTGATACTTACAATCTGAAAGGGTTTTAATTGCTAGATTAATTAATGAAAGGGTTGAAAAAATAATTTCCCGGAATCAACGATTAGAAAACGGTAGTAACTGCGATTAAATAATTTAATGTAATACTTTTTAAACGTTATTTTTTCAAAATAGATACTCATATCTGAGTATATACTCTATATTCATTTACGATTGAACAGTATATTTATTTTTCTAGCATGAAAAAACAGCGTCCCTGTATTTTTCTAAGAAGATTTTATAACACGATTGAATTCCGTTTGTCCTGTCATTTCTTATATATATATATATATATATATATATATATATATATATATATATATATATATATTTATTCATTGTTGGAAGTGTTACCTGATGATCCGAGTCCTTTAAAAGAATTTTGATGAAATAAATTATTGTTATGGTACCTTAAAGTGGTCTGTTTTTCATTAATTATATATAATTCATGTATTTGTAAACTGATTGCACGTTTATCGTAATTTAAATAACTGATCCAAGTGCGACATTTGGATAATAAATGCGACATTACTGTAATTATTGAACAATATAGTTCATGCCACTTTGACAGAAAAATTTACCAGTAAAAATTTGTTCATCACCATATTTTGTATGAACGCACAAACTTTAAAAATTTAAAATCAAACTCAGCGTTGCTTTGGCGCGTTCCAAAACCAATAACTCATTTTCAATAGCATTTTCAATAGCATTTTTGGATACAACAACACATATATTTTCGTTGTCCTCTTATTACTAAGAGAAAAAAAACAAGAACAACATCTATTCTATACCTGAAGATGTCTGTAGGAACAGACGAAAGCTTGTAGTAAAAATAACAACTAATACGGCAGAAATTTATATAAACAAGGATCAATTCATTCATAACGGATTTGGAGGTTTTTGTATACTATTTGAATTGTTTGCGATGATGGATGTCTCGCCATTTAAATCATTAACCTTTGCATTAGTTTTGTGTGAATAATTCATATATATATATATATATATATATATATATATATATATATATATATGGTGTACTCCCCAGTCGTATTTGACGTATGAAGGTAAGGCAGCTCAGTTCCTAGGAACCAGCAGGCAGACACCAACACATATGATTTAATTATAGTGGTGCAGGCTTTGTGCAGAACCAACCATACTTTTTGAAGGGCTGAATACAGGGACCTGGTGAACTAAGTGCCACAAGGTCCCCAAACGAATCTCTACAGGTTTTGAATTTACAGTTGTCCTTCTCCTAGACAAATTGTAATCCAAGGCTATAGAACCAAGTCTGTCATGCTATATACCGTTAACTGGAGGGAGAAGAGAAAGATTAATACCTTTCTCAAGGGTATTAGCACGTATATATATATATATGAAGAAAAATACAGAAAAAACAAACAAAAATCTGAATATGCAATTATGTAGTATTAATGTTAATATAAAGTCGACGTCGGACGTTTCGGTCTATTTAAGACCATCTTCATGGACATTTTC
Organism: Acanthosepion pharaonis; assembly: GCA_903632075.3. Classification (NCBI taxonomy): domain Eukaryota; kingdom Metazoa; phylum Mollusca; class Cephalopoda; order Sepiida; family Sepiidae; genus Acanthosepion; species Acanthosepion pharaonis. The sequence continues at coordinate 2,117,439 of CAHIKZ030005375.1, forward strand.
ATTTAAACATAATTAACATTAAAACTTATAAAAATTTAACACAAAAGACAATGGACGTCGACTTTATATTAACATTAATACTACATAATTGCATATTCAGATTTTTGTTTGTTTTTCTGTATTTTTCTTCATACTGTCGGATCTATATCCATATATTTGCTTATATATATATATATATATATATATATATATATATATATATATATATAAAGAAAGAACAGTAAGATATATAATCCGGTGTTCTTATAGGTATTTTATTTTTACAAATAGTGCTCGATGTAAATTTACAGAGCATTAATATTATAAATTAATTGATATAAAATATGGTTTTTTCCGCTACACAGTTCTAACCATGTTTCAAAAACATATTTTAAATCAATTAATTTATAATATATATATATATATATATATATATATATATATATATATATATATATATATATAAATTATAAATTTGATTTAAAAATATGGTTCGTTCGCTACACAGGAATTACCATGTTTTAAAAACCGAAGCTAAACCCTTCAAATTTGATTATATAATTAAATTAAAGGCATTAGTAATTCCTGTGTAGCGTAAGGAACCATATCTTTAATTCAGTTAAATTTATAATATATATATATATATATATATATATATATATATATATATATATATATATACAATCACACAGTCTCTATTATAAATATTCTGTATTGGTATCAACGTTACTACACACATTGTAATAGTCTCTGGTAATGTGATTCATGCTTTCAATCAATTATTGTACAGAAGATGACCTGTGAAATTTTGTAGATGATCGTGAATTTCTTTCGTTTCTGTCGCTTTTACACCATAACGACCGCGCTCGGAGCATTAACGTACCTTTTCTTTTTTCAGCACACCCATAAACAAAGATGAAGAAAACCACCATTGGTTACATCCATTCATACATTACTCTTAATTTGTTTACTTTGTTTACTTTCCTGTATCCGGCAGCTAAACAGCTGCCGGATGCGGGAAAGTACACATGTTATGAATTAATTGTGGACATATAAATTAATTGCTTTGTTATTACTAACTACATTTATTTTATTTTATATTTTCTCAAGCCGCGAGGATTCAGTAGCAATCTCATCGTTTATTTATTAACTTTTCGATCAGTCGTACAGTCATTTTTATGCTTTACCGATTATTCTTCGATCCTCTAATATTTGAACAGTCAGAAGTTTTCCAAAAATTATTGCCATAATGTTACAACGATGATAAAATAAATTTTCAAACAGTACAGATAATTACTTATACAGATTCTTTTAAAAGTCACTTATGCTACTGTGTTAAGCTCGATGTCAACTCTTTTCCTAATTATAATGATTTTCCAAGCGTAGATTAGATGTGGCATAAGGCCTAATGTAGGGGGTACGCTGTGAGGATCAAACTAACTTCTCAGTCGTAATTGTTCTAGCGAGACAAGCTTGCTATCCATTACACCGCCTCGAGGTGCCCAAAAATGATCTTCCAAGCTAAGATGAGGCACAAGGCCGAACGTAGGGGGTCACCCAGTGAGGATCGAACTCACTACTCAGTCGTAATTGATCTAGCGAGACAAGCTCGCTAACCATTACACCACGTCGAAGTGCTCTTTTTCCTAATTATATATGAAATTACGGCGTACAATTCGACCAAGCATACAAGTCGATTTTTAGCAGAAAATTCTTATTTAGGCCTATACTTACAGTATAGGTTGACTTCCAAACATACGATAGGCTAACTGCGGCCCAAAACTTAAGCCTACCGGTAAATGAAGTTAGGATTCAGTATCCGAAAACTTGTGCCAAAACTACACAAAGTCACACCACTTACCTGTATATCGAGAAAGGAAACGTAATGTCTTTCTATATGCATTCTATAAAACTACAAGAAAACGGAGTGTATGGTCATCAGTAAGAGGACGAGCCCGAAATACGATCCGAAGGTCGGGAACACTAGAGTCAAGCAGACGCGGAAGGTTAAATACCTGGGAAGCGTCCTTACAGATAACGGTAAGTATGACACTGAGATCTGATAATGAGACAAGAACCGTAATGTTGTTCTATATGCATTTATAACACACCCCGGTAAGTACTGAATATTATATCGGTTTAACTTAGGGAAAATTTCAAATACCTCAGATCAACTGATAAATACATTAACGTTATCATCAACTTCTATATAATATTAATCCTGTAGATTACACATCACACCATGTAGTTTTTTGATAATACTGCTACTTGTCATATTTTATTGTAAAATCACTTATCCGCCATTTGCATCATAGTGTATAAGCTGTTGGGCGCGATGAGTGTTATAGCGTTAATAGAAAATTGAATTTGTGTTACTATTTTATTATTTTATATCAATTTCTGAATTAATATACCAAATATGCTCACAAAAAAACAAATTTTACGGGGATATGTTTGTGGCAACCTGACAGAGCTATGGTAAGTGGCGTACAGTGATTTTAAGAGTGATGTCCTCTTGTTTAAAGATCGTTGGTAAAGTTTAAAAAGATATTTGCATTGATAAAGTCTCTCAGAGGACGAAAC
>CAHIKZ030005375.1:2125000-2127500 GCA_903632075.3 Acanthosepion pharaonis
CGTTTTCTGATCTTCATTTCCTTCTCGAGTAGACTCGATGCCAGCTCCAACCATCTTTGGATCTTTGGAGAACTTAAACTGCATTGTTATTAAATTCCTCTACAAGGCTTCTGAAAAGAATTGGAATGCGTTGGAATTGCCATATAGTGCAGCGCTAGTCAAATTTTTAGGTAGACCTAGCCATCTACGTAATCGTGAGTTGATCTTCTTTTCTAACTGTTCTATATGAAATGTCGTAAATTCATAGATGGACAATGGCCATAGAATTTTTGGAAGAATAGCATGCTGATAGATTCATGTCTTAAAGCAGCCAGGCAAACCGGACTTATCAACTCTCTTTAACCACGTTTCTAGCTAATCCTTAGTTTCCTAGATCGCTGTTGCGTCTTTTAGAGAGTGATCAATGCCTTTTCCAAGACTCTTTATGTGCTTTTCTTTAATTGTTGGAATTTAATCCATGAATAGTTTAAACCGCTACTTCTCCAATAATTTTCCTTTTTTTTTAAACGAGCGACCTTGATTTTGAGGGGTTGAAACTCATTCCATCCCATGTAATGAGCTTTTCAATGGCCTTTTGCAGCCATCTTGCACCAGTTGCAGACGTAGTTGTTATTGTCATGTCGTTCATATAAGTTCTTATCGAATGTTGCCTTAGTCCAGATCTACTGACCGGGCCTCTGCATTCTACTTCTGTGGCCTTAATTATCTTATTCATAGCTAGGCAAAAATAGGGTGGCTGAGATTGTACATCCAGTTATAATACCCATTTCCAATTTATGTCATATTAAATGCGACAATCATTTAATATATTTTCTGCTTATACGTTATTCTTATAGATACAATTTATTTAAGTAAATGCTCTGTTTTTCATTTAAAAGTATTAATTATACTTACCGACATGATTGTTCGAGAAATTTCGTAGGAAATATGTTTTTTCCAACAGGAATCGAATATATATATATACTAGTAGCTTAGCCTGGCGTTGCCCGTGCTTGATTCAAAAATCGTACGACTAATACAGCAGTCGCTATCACTTGACTTAAAATATCTTTGCCCTTCCTTGCCTTTAAATGAGTGCCCTTTGCCGTGCTGATGTTGCTACATGCCTTACTTCTTGCCTATCTCACACTGCGATTTTTTTAAGCTCTATACCAAACATTAAATCTCTTACGAAAAAAAGAACTAAACAAAATGAACACAAAACGATCAGCTTTAAAAAAGGACTCGTAACTGGAAAAAGCGAATGAAAAAAGAATGTTGACAACAAATACTTCTTCACACCCAACCCAGTTCTGCGGAATCAGAATCAACGTTGAGTTTAAGCAAGCGAATGAGCCAATTGGAGTAAAGTGCCATGCAGATTTAAATTTTGTAGCTATCGTGTCAGTCAGCTGTTGGTTCTCACGCTGGCCAATAGAATCTTCCTGCCTATTCGTGGCAGCCAGCTATAGGCTCTCACTCTGGCCAGTAGAAAATGGCCGCAAACTACATGAAAACTGCCGTAGAAGCATGAAAAAATCGATTATTTCTACTATCGATGGGAGTTGGGAAATGCAAAGTCGGTCTTGTCCTTCTTGCTAACTTGGAGCATGTGCATGTAAATTTTGGTGCAAATCCGTCGAAAATTGCGGCCGTGCATTCACACACACACACACAAACACACACACACACACACACACACACACACACACACACACACACACACACACACACACACACACGCACACACACCCTATATATATATATATATATATATATATAATTTTAATTGTAATTGACTCAGAAGTTACTTTTATTAATTCTTGTTTTGTTTGATAACAAGATATTTCTTTAGTAACATAAAGTATGTAGATAGTGTCAAAATATCTGCCTGTCCCTTAGCAAGTTTTTCAAGGATTTTATTTGTGCTATTTCATAAAATATGTACATTGCTGATAATTAAACATGCTTTTGATTCCTGAACGCGGCCATAATGCACTGTGTTGTTATTGGTAAGTTTATGCTGAGTGCTCCTATTCTTTTTAGACTTTTTGACAGTCAAGAGTATGTGTATTAGATTGTAATAGAGGCATGTATATATATATATATATATATATATATATATATATATATATATATATATATATATCATTTTAACGCAAGGTCTATCGGGGTCCATTCATGATTTCTGTTTTTTAGGGTATTTTACACAAGCGTGATGTCAGGGCGATTGATCTCCAACAGCTAATCACTGAAAATTGTCGTATCCCACATGCACTTTACTTGCTGATTCTCAGCTACTGACTATGCTGAATGCGTACACCAGTTCTGTAGGCATTCGAGACTATACTTCCTGCATAGTTTTCAGATGTTATTATTATTATTATTATTCCAGTTATCTCTTGCCGATCTCGTAACTGATCATAAAAAATCATTATGGATCCTTCCATTTCTTCATCTTTCTAATTCTACACAACCTTTCAAAGAATTCTCAGATGTAACAAGAAGTTCTGCTTTCTGA